>JAPYKT020000001.1:1242500-1520000 GCA_028749325.2 Caryopteris x clandonensis
GGACATGTCTTTAAATGATCATAAATACATACTGGGAACTAAAATAAAAAAGACGGACCTCAAAAGTTCTTGAACTATGCCCTGTGATGGTGAAACTGTGTCATAATGCAGTAAGAATTCATGTTTAGTGTGAATGGAATCGAACGTACCTATTCCATATGTAAGCAGTATAATAATATTATCTTTTGAAGATTCTGGTCTGTGGGGTTTGCAGACCATATTGTCCTATTAATTGCGCTATTGCTTTCTACATAGCACTGTCTTCTTGTATGTGGATTGCCACAATTTTTTTGCATCATTATTGAGATTAAAGAGGACATCCATTATAGGATCTCTGAAGTTTGATGTAATAGTGAAACTGTAATTTTCCCCAGATTGTACTTCATAAATGAATCAACCACATCAATCTCTGTTTATGCACATGTCTGTTATTGGGTTTCCAGCAACCTCGATAATTTTATTGCTGTTCATTGGATGCAGGGTGATCTTCTCAAGGTGAAAGTAAACAAACTAACCTCAGTAAAAACACAGCTTCCTTATTCCTACTACTCCCTACCTTACTGTAAACCAGATAAAATCGTGGACAGTGCTGAAAATCTTGGAGAAGTTATTCGCGGTGATCGTATTGAGAACTCGCCTTATGTGGTAATTCCCTCCAGCAGTCCAGTCTTTTCTATGTTTCCTCTACATTCTTTTCCTCAATTTTTAATTTCTGATTCCCTTGGATAACGTTTTATCCAATTTCCTTCTTACAGTTGATCTGTTGAACAAACTAATGTATTGCAAAACATGCTTTTCACTAAAGTCCATTTTATGCAGTTTAAGATGCGAGAGCCACAAATGTGCAATATTGTTTGCCGTATTACTCTGAATGCCAAAGATGCCAAGGAATTCAAAGAGAAGATTGATGATGCATATCGAGTGAACATGTAAATGCATTGTTAAGGATGTAATTGCATTCCATGACCTTAATATGCATGGCTTACCTAATAATTTAATGGCTTTGCTAAACAGGATTTTGGATAATCTCCCTCTGGTCGTGCCTTATAAAAGAGCTGATGCAGACTCCTTGATTTATCAGCATGGTTTCGATGTTGGTCTGAAATTACAATATGATGGAGTAAGTATTAGTTTCTACGCAGTGGAGAAGTTCTTTTTAAATGGTAACTTAATATTGATATCTTGTTGTTCGTTTGGTAACAGAGATCGGAGGCGAAGTATTTTATCCACAATCACTTGTCATTTATAGTGAAGTTTCATAAGGATGAAGAAACTGATGCTGCTAGAATTGTTGGATTTGAAGTTCGGCCATTTAGGTAATATGGCGCTGATGCTCAGATGTTATGTTTTTCGCCACATCTTTTGACCCATGACTGAATTTAGGCTTTTGATATGTTTCAAGTGTTAAGCATGGATATGAGGGTAAATGGGATGCCAAAACACGCTTAACAACTTGTGATCCTCATGCAAAACGCACTGTAACTAGTTCCGAATCTCCTCAGGAGGTGGAAGATAAGCAGGAAATAATCTTCACATATGATGTGGACTTTCAGGTACTTTTTCTTTCTCATTGTGGATAGATAGTTCAGAGTTCGAGAGTCTGAATTGTTTGTCATGTTTTACTTCTGTTGCTTGCTTGCCTTTTGTCTTGTAGGAAAGTGAAATCAAGTGGGCTTCTAGATGGGATACTTATCTCTACATGGCCGATGACCAAATTCATTGGTTCTCGATCGTGAATTCTTTGATGATCGTTCTCTTCCTCTCCGGTATGGTGGCCATGATTATGCTGCGTACTCTGTACCGTGATATTTCCAGGTACAACCAGCTGGAGACCCAGGAAGAAGCTCAAGAAGAAACCGGGTGGAAGTTAGTTCATGGAGATGTTTTCAGGCCCCCGAAAAACTCTGATTTGCTTTGCGTTTATGTCGGAACTGGTGTTCAGTTTTTTGGAATGATATTAGTCACGATGATCTTTGCAGCACTCGGGTTCCTCTCCCCATCCAACCGAGGAGGACTGATGACAGCTATGCTTCTGCTGTGGGTGTTCATGGGCCTATTTGCTGGGTACTCCTCAGCCCGTCTCTACAAGATGTTCAAAGGAACAGAATGGAAGAAGATAACTCTCCAAACAGCTTTTATGTTCCCTGGGATCCTCTTTGCTATTTTCTTCATTCTGAATGCACTGATTTGGGGGGAGAAGTCCTCAGGGGCCGTACCCTTTGGTACCATGTTTGCATTAGTGCTCCTGTGGTTTGGAATTTCGGTTCCACTCGTTTTTGTTGGTAGTTACATAGGGTTTAAGAAACCGGCTATTGAGGATCCAGTGAAAACCAACAAAATCCCTAGGCAAATACCTGAGCAGGCCTGGTATATGAACCCTGTTGTCTCTATCTTAATCGGAGGCATACTCCCCTTTGGTGCAGTCTTCATCGAGCTTTTCTTCATCCTCACATCAATTTGGCTGCATCAATTCTATTACATTTTTGGTTTCCTCTTAATTGTGTTCGTCATCCTGATTGTGACGTGTGCTGAGATTACAGTGGTGCTTTGCTATTTCCAGTTGTGCAGCGAGGACTACTTATGGTGGTGGAGATCGTACCTTACTGCCGGTTCATCAGCATTCTATCTCTTCTTATATGCAGCATTCTACTTCTTCACGAGGCTCAACATCACAAAACCCGTGTCTGGTATTCTGTATTTTGGATACATGCTGATTGGATCATATGCTTTCTTTGTGCTGACTGGTACAATTGGGTTCTATGCCTGTTTCTGGTTCACTAGGCTCATTTACTCATCCGTGAAGATTGACTAGGATTCGTAGGTTCTGTAAGGAAGTGCCTAGTACTCCTCGACATTTACTTAGTTTATGTCGATGTCATTGTTTTGATTGATACTAGTCAGCTGAAAGCTGAAAAGTTCTAAATGACACTAGATTTACATCTTAAAATGTTGCATACTAGCCCTGGGTCTTTGTAATTTTATTCTTTGTTTTTTGTTGCTTAATTTTGCACTAAGGCATTTAGCAGGAGGATGTTGGAGCAATTGTTGTACCCTGTGCTGGCCTCTGTTTTTATGTCAGAATGACAAGAAAACTTATAAGAGATTTACAGACTACAGCCGTGAATTATATGTAATTTTGAAACTTAAAGTTTATTCAGGTATCTCTGGATCTAGGCTTGTTTTCAACTCCCCGAAGCATTTCATTGATCGATTTGTACAGCACAAGCTCTGTTGTTCTGTTTTCCAAGTTCTGATGAAATATGTGGTGCATTGGGTTAAGTTTAATAACAGTTGCCAAGTCAATTACAAGCTGTGAATGAATACAGTAAGTTGTTAGAATTGGCATAATTGGATTTGTGGTAATAGGCAGAAATCTCTCTCGCTCTCGTAAATATAAATATAACTGAAATTCATCAGCGATTAACTCAAGTCTATCTTAATCCTCACTTCAACCATATAACTAAAAACTAAACGTATTGAGTAATTGGGAGCCCTCTATTTCATATAAATGTTTTCTTGTTGCGTTCTATAATAGTAGTTTATTCGATGTATACAATATTATAACTATTAAAATATATTAAAAAATCAATTTTATGTGTATGCTTTCTAATGTAAGCAAATGGCCTATGATTATATTTCAATTCACACATTATAATTTCAATACTTACGACAGACAATCAGATATGTGAATACTTATCATGACGCAGTATATCATAAATAAATATGTTGTACAAAGAAACGTCATATGGCGATAGAAAGTTGTGATATAATTTGTATGTATTGTGTAAATTGTGTTTTTAATTAAAAAACATTAATATACAAATTATTATCGAGATCAATTATATATGACCCTGATAAGTATGAGCCTAATTACCTATTTCCATTCGGTCACATCGAGTTATATCTCAACAGAGAAACAATGCTGCTCACTAAAGGAGCTGACAACAGAACTTGAGTACCCACTGAAAGAACTTAAGATCTCAAACACACGACTTGATCGGCAGCCAACAATAAAAAAAAAAAAAAAAAAAAAAAACCTAACACAATCAACTTGTCACATATGTGAAGATTGATCTCCCGCGAGACTTTAGTGGAGTTTTAGGTGTCAGTTGTTGTATTGATTTGATTATCTATTTTAAAAATCATTATATATGTTTAAAATTGTAACAAAAGGGTGACAACTATATTAGAGGAGGCGAAAAGAGAGATATTGTGAATAGTTATCGAACTCGTATATGACAATGTGTTGTTTCTTTTAGCCTATCTACTCCATTTCATCTCGTATTTGATTGTGAGTGTATTTAATATTCTAAAATCACTGCGTAATTTTCCTACTATATATTTCAGATCATTAAAATTATTTTAAACATTCTACACATCCTAAATATACACATTTGAAATGTCATTTGATACACAATACGATGAGATAATAATTCATAAACAAGAGAAAAAGAAGAAATATTTAAAAAATATATTTTTTATCCATATTTGATGTTGGCTGACAGAAAATAAAATATATTTTTTTATATATATAGTTGATGTTGGCTGACCGAAAATTCGCCAAGAGAAAGATGTTTGAGCAAATATAGTGGTTAGTGGCTTGAAAGCTAGAAACATGTGGCAGTCTGGAGTGTTGTATTTGATAGAGTTAGGTGGACGGCTTGTTACCATGCCATACTACATTGGATCTTCTTACCAACCAATTTGAACTCTTGGGGAATTCCTCAAACTAGTTTACAGATGGCCAAATTAAACTAATTGTCTTCAATATTTTTCTAATTAAATATTTGCATAATTTGTTGACAAAAATAATATGTACGGTTCGGCTTAGTTTGTGTCATCATCTTTAAATCAATTAAAAGTATATTTGTCAACTAAACTAAATCTCTTAAAGCCACCGAATTAAATCTATAAGAATCACAAAGACCATGCAAAATCTATTAATTAATTGAGATATTAATTTATCGATAAATTAATAATTTATTACTTTATAAAGCGAGTGCATACAAATTTGTTAAATCAAATAAATGCAACAAATGTAGTTATTAATTTAGTATTGTAAATAATAAAGTGTTTCGAATACAAAATATTATGATAAGATAAATGATTGTAAAATTCTTAATTTATAAAATTTGACAAAATTCCAACTATAATATCTTATTTTATGTGTTAATAACTAATAAACATATATATATATGGGTGTGTGCATTTAGATATATATAAAGCTCCTCTACCCTAATTGAGTCATATTTTTATTGAATGTATTTGATTAGATTATTAATTTATATTATCATTGAGTTATACCATTATATAAAATTTATTTTCAGAAGCTATTATCTTATTATTTTATAAAAAATATTAATATAACATATATGCTTTGAGTTGGGATCAAAGAACGTTATTATAGTTTTTATTTATCAAATATTAATTTAAAGATATTTTACGATAGTTCCCAAGTTAATACAACGGAGACAAACTAAAGCTGTTTTAATTATTTTGAACTTCAGTAACTTAATTTCCACTTCTAAAATTTTCTTGAAATGAAGCTCGAATAAGTTTAGTGCATATTAATCTGGAGCTATTTGTAATCCGTTGAAAGATCGAATATTGTGTCAAGTGTGAATAAAATGCTCAAGGGTCATAACACTTTTCTTAAAATCTTTTAGTTTGTTGAGCCTTCGACCTACCTATGGGCATACCGTAAAATGCTAGCTCGATATACAATCATAAAACTATGATTATCTCTTAGGATTAGTTGTCCAAAGCCTGAATATCGGGTTTCCCTAAAAGATGGGAAAAGTAATGATCAAATTGTAAGGAAAATATTAAAACCTTATTGCATGAAAATAAGCAATTTCAAATATCGAAGACACGACATTAGGAAGTTGAACTAACTCGATATCCTTCCCAACAACCAAGCAGAACTTGTGCTGTTTCTCCACATCCACTGTCTATATAAAGCCATCAGACTCACAACTCCATCCACCATCACAAAAAAGAGAACAATTCAACCCAACACAACTCTGTCTTATTCTGCTATCTCCTACTCAAAACAATGGCATTCAATAGCTACCCTTCCTTTTTCTTGCTAGCGATCGTTACTTTGTCGTCGATAGCAGGTAACACAGAGGCCCGCCACCTCCTGGAATCACCAGTACCTGAGGTTCCGAAGCCCGAAATTCCAGCCTTACCAAAGCCTGAGCTGCCTCAGTTGCCTAAGCCTGAGATTCCAATGATTCCAAAACCTGAGTTCCCAACATTGCCGAAGCCTGAGATTCCAGCGATTCCAAAACCCGAGTTCCCAACATTCCCTAAGCCTGAGTTTCCAACGTTGCCAAAACCTGAGCTCCCGACTGTGCCTAAGCCTGAGGTTCCAGTGATGCCAAAACCTGAAATCCCAACTTCGCCCAAGGATGAGCAGCCAAAATTGGAAAAGGCTGAGCAGCCACCACTGCCAAAGGCTGAGGTTCCAGAAGTGCCAAAGGCTGAGGTTCCAGAAGTGCCAAAGGCTGAGGTTCCAGAAGTGCCAAAACCCGAGGTTCCAGAAGTGCCAAAGCCCGAGGTTCCAGAAATACCAAAACCCGAGGTTCCAGAAGTACCAAAACCCAAGGTTCCAGAAGTGGCAAAGCCTGAGGTTCCAGAAGTGCCAAAACTGGAGGTTCCAGAACTGCCAAAACCCAAGGTACCAGAAGTGCCAAAAACGGAGGTTCCAGAAGTGCCAAAACCCAAGATCCCAGAAGTGCCAAAACCCGAGATCCCAACATTGCCAAAGCCAGAATTGCCAACTTTCCCAAAGCCAGAATTGCCTAAATTGCCTGAACTTCCAAAGTTTCCAGAACTGCCCAAACCCACTTTGCCTGAAGGACCGAAATCACCTTGATTTCACATGTGTGCCATAGATACATGTCATCAAGAATCAGATTTCAGAGATTGAATATTCGGTGGAGCAAGAGATGATTCTATCAGCACTTGTTCCATAGTGATTAGTTCATATAGTAGTGTTCGTCTACTTTTCTTATCGTTTTCCTGTGTGAGCTATTATTTGTTGTATATTTCATTGTTTATGTTTTGAGTGTCTGGATATGTATTTCTTTGCTAATTTACCTAGTATATATTCGTGATTGTTTGAGGCTTGCTTGATTCCTAGTGTTTTCTGTGACAATCAACTCTTTCATTTTAACTGTTTCCTCTCAACATTTTTAAGCATTTCGCAAGCATTGTTCTCTTCTACCCCAATGCCACTAGCGCTAGGCCAAGAAGCACCAGACGGACATGAGAATTATCACCTTAGTCAAAATGAACAACAAGAATAAAAAGACGCAAAATCAACATTTGATACATCTATAGAAGGCATCAAACTCCATAATAACACTTAGACTGGAATCTACGGTCCCAAATTAATTATTATGTAACAAAGGACTCAACTCCCCATCTAAGGGGTGTTTAAGACAATTTTTATATATGATACTGCTGACCTGGAGAGACAGAAACTTTCATATTCGTTTCCGGACAAATTTCTGCCATTGGAAATATTTTTTTCATTATCTCTGTGGCTCACAGGTTTTGCCACAAACATATGTTATCAGGTCCTGCTTAAAGATAATTCCATTCAGGCCGGCCCTAATCTTCTGGGGCGTGATCTGCAAGCAAAATTCTCCTTACACTAGACTTCTGAAATACAAAATCTTGATACAGAATTTGTTACTATTAAAGGTTTTAAAGAACTAATTGAAAGCAAACTTACCACTAATAGGGGAAAGAATATCAAACAACCATTTCTGCTTCTCTAACAGTTGTAGGAATTCCCACATCCATCCTCATAGTTGGCTTGTACTGCTCAGGCACAGCAGCGCCAGCCTGTACACACAATTCAACCACAGCAGGTGCCTGGCCATAGAAGTTCCTGAGCTCCCTCTCCATAGGCTTGTTAACATCAGGCACATGCCACACAAATTTGGGTGGAATCAAATCATTAAGAATCGCTGTTTGCCATCCGTGTTGCCCATTACGCTGCTGGTGCTTATGGGCCCCACAATTCTGGGCCTTGTGCCCAACTGGGCCCACATGCACTTCCGGACAATAACCACAAGTCCTTACAGGATACAATTTCATCAGCCTATGGGCTCCTTCCCTCATATCTTCCCATGCTTGGAGCGTTTCCTCAGCTAGAAATACTATATCTTTGCTGGAAGGTGGTATGATTTCAGAATCCGGAATCTCTGCCAATACTTCTGGCTTTGGAGCTTCAGGATCCAGGTCTGGCAAGTCGCTTTCATCAGCATCA
Organism: Caryopteris x clandonensis; assembly: GCA_028749325.2. Taxonomy (NCBI): domain Eukaryota; kingdom Viridiplantae; phylum Streptophyta; class Magnoliopsida; order Lamiales; family Lamiaceae; genus Caryopteris; species Caryopteris x clandonensis. The sequence goes on from JAPYKT020000001.1 coordinate 1,250,785, forward strand.
ATGAACTCCTTTTTTCCAATGCGTATGACTGGTTTTCTTCGCCTTTTGGTGGGGTATTCAGACAGGTCAACTCCTGCTTGAATGCAGAGTTCAACAACTGCTGGAATTCTAGGGATGGAAAATCTCTCCTCATGAGAAATACGCTTCCCAAGACGATCGTACAAGTGGTATGCCTCAACTGGTACTAGTATGTCATCGATAGCCGCTTCACCCCATTCATGAACCCCTCTACGGATGGAAGCTCGTGGTCCTCTACAAGACTTGAATGGATGCCCTATAGGGCCAACGTGAACTTCATTACACCACCTGCCAGGATTCATCATCAGATATAGCCGTCAATAGAAAATAAGGAGTTAGAAAAACTACTAAATCTAAGAAGACTGTCTATCTTAAATTACCAATGACATGATCATAACTGAGATTATCATTGGATAAGGCAATAATCCTGAGAAAGATGTTTTAGTATCTGATATAAAAAAAAAGTCTCGAACAAACAGAGAGAATAAAAAATATTCAGTGATTTGTGCAGTTGTAAAGAGTGAAAAGTAACACAGCATGAGGCAGAGAATTACTTGCACGCGTTTACTGGCATCGCTTTCAAAAGCTTCTTTAGATTGTTGATTAATGTTGTTCTAGCATTCAACACCCTGTAAGCAAGAGGAATTAGTCTTACAACCACCAATCCTCTTTTTGGAGGTGGGACAGGTCCTCTTGGTTGGTTCTTCCTATTTTTCAGCCTCTCCCTGGCAGCTCGCCGCAACTCAACTATGGGTATAGGAAATGGTTTCTTCTCCTTTTTAGAGTAATAACGAGGCAAATCTGCATTTTGAGGATGATCGCATTTAATGACCCGAGGTTGGACATTAGATGAGCACGGTGATGAAATTCTGCAGTTAAATTGGCCAACCCTCTTGCTAGTGCTCTGCAGGATGAAGAACAAGGAAAAGCAATATACATCAAGCACCAAACATAGCAAGAGGTACAGACTGCACAATTACAGGTTCCAAAGCTATATAATCTTTATCAGTCAAGTGGAATTAGTTGGATAAGATGGCCTATTTCAATGTATGAAGAATGTTACAAGAGAAAAAGGCAAGAAGGATATATAACTATATATGAAGTAAAACATAGGCAACGAACTTCTAAACTAAGAGGAGGAAAACACAAACTGCACCCAGCTCTATTATAAGTAAAAGTCCATAATAGTAAAGCGAAGGATAAATCACATGTTGGGAAACTGATGGTGAATTTCTAACGAAAATGAATTAATAGATTATAGGAAAATACCAAGTGAAGTAAAAGTACCTTCAAAGACTCGAGTGAACTCAGACCTTGCCAGGTGTTACATTTTAGAAGATCAAACTTCAGACATGTCCTCCCTTTATGGAGAATAGTAGTAGTGCTGAACTGTGAAGGTAGACAGCCTGTACTCATTCCTGAAATAGAACGGAATATCTTTTACTAACTAGTAACAAGATACTCTTGTTCATGAACATCATATGTCATGTAACTTCTAAACAAGCATCCACTTACTCAATTCACATCTTTCTGTCTTCTGGGACTACCAACATCCATTAATCACCATAGAAGAGATAACAAAAAGAGAGGCAAAAATAATTCCTAATAAAGGAAATACCAACAAAATCCTAGATTTTAAGAAGTATCATAGGAGTCAAAATGAGATTTTACTAATAGAGGGACATTAGAGGATGTTTAAAAATTAACTTTGTCTAACAATTCAGGAGCCTTCTGATTTCTGAACAGCAGAAAGCAATTAAAAAATAAGAAGCCACCACAATTACATAAGAGGGCTAAAAAGTTCAAATATCTTGACCCCACCATACTAAGTTATTCAACCAAATATATCGAATTTCTGATAAGAAAGCAGCATGAACTAAAGAAGCTGAAATATTTTTTAACCTCAAACCAATCATTATCTAACATGTGGTTCAAAACTTGACAGGATCCTCCGCAACCACAACCCCCTCCAGAAAATTAGTGATGTACAAGAAGTATAATGGACAAAAAAACATATCACAAAGGAAAAAGTTATGTCCTAATAAGCATGTGGAAACTGGAGATGAAAAAAATGCAAACTGAACTGTATTCGAGGAATTCAAACTCTAACTTCTGTTCTAATTGAGGGAATCTGTTTTGCCCAATTATATTGTGATTCATTTTCATGAGCAGCAATACAAAATTTACATGACACTCCATTTCAATGCCCCATTTGCAATTCTACCACTCAAATAAGAATCCCATTACAGGCTCACAGCCCACTTCTTCCCTATTGCTGCTATCAATAATTTTCCATCCCACAAGCCCTTTAAATTAGTTATGAATAAGACAGAATCAAAGAAACTAAGATAGCATTACAACAAATTGCTAAAAGCTTCAGAAATTGTACTAAAATACAACAGCAAAGAAAAGTATGACTAAGCTATTGCCATATGCAAGCTAGCTGCGGAGTACTCACTCAGAATTAGGAATATGGTATGCCGGGATAACGGAAACGATAGTATGGCCAGGGAGGTGGGCAGTAGCAAGAATAAAATGGGATGGAGAGAGAGAGAGAGAGAGAGAGAGAGAGAGAGAGAGAGATTAGCGGATGTTATTGAGGATCACTAGGAGTACCTGCCATAAACTGATATCTTGAGAAAGATCCGACAGAAGTTTCGGGTCGGATTCGCTGTATCAATTGAATAAAGAATAATCTCCAGTTTGATATTTGGGCTCCACCCGGATCGACGGACCACAAATTGAAAGCTGAAAATAATACAAATCTTCGGCTTCATGTAATTCTTGGGCCAAACGGCCCAATTAGCGCTTCTCCAGCTCTCTTTTATTTATTTATTTAAGGTGGAGATTTGTTGATATGTCTTGAATCACACACTTCGCAGAGCTGTCGGGCAGCGAGTCGGGGGGTCAAGGGGGGCGACGTCCCCTTTGCCTGGGGGTCCGGGGGGGCGGAGACGCCCCCGGCCCGACGGTATGCAGTATTGGGCCTTAAGCCCAATTTCGGTGTTTTATCTCAGTACTATATATATGGTCTTTGAGATCTGTAATCTGTAACATATACGCATAATAAAATCCGTTCTCCTCTCTGCCCGTGGACGTAGCCAATTTATTGGTGAACCACGTAAATCTTGTATCTTCTTTACGTTTTCTGTTTCTTGTTTATGCTCTATAATCCTATTCTGTCACAACAAACTGGTATCAGAGCCTGGTCGTTTCGATCAGGGTATTTTCCGCACTGTTAGGATTTTTTGGAGCCGATCAAGAATGTCTGCTTTCAACATAAAGGTTGACAAATTCACCGGGAGAAATAGTTTTGGCTTATGGCAGATCAAGATGCGATCTCTGCTGAAGCAGCAGGGTTTGTGGGCGCCGCTATCAGGAAAACCTAAATCTGAGGATGCAGATGAAGAAGAGTGGAATACCCTAGAAGAAAAGGCCCACTCGACTATCATGCTATGTTTGTCTGACGATGTCATCATCGAGGTTGCGGATCAGGAAACTGCCGATGGTCTCTGGAAAAAGTTAGAGAGTCTCTACATGACGAAGTCTCTAACCAACAAATTGCTTCTGAAGCAACGTCTGTTCCGTTTACGCATGCAGGAAGGTACACCCCTTCGGGATCATCTAGATAAATTAAACAAAATTTTACTAGATTTGCGTAATATTGATGTTAAAGTAGAAGATGAGGACGCTGCTTTAATTCTGTTAGTATCTTTGCCTGAATCGTATGAGAATTTTGTTGAATCGTTTATTACTGGGAAAGATACTCTGTCTCTGGAAGATGTTCGATCTGCCCTCCACAGCAGAGAAGACCGTCAACAGGCAACTGGCTCGGCCACAGAAAATCAGGCATCGGGGCTGTTTGTCACGGGTAAGGGACAAAAGAAATCTGGGAAGAAAAGTGGGAAGCCGAATCAGAAAGGTTCAAAAGGTCCTAAACCCGATGACATCTGCAATTACTGTAAAGAACCAGGGCACTGGAAGAATGATTGTCCTAGGAAGAAGAGGAAACAGGAGAAGAAAGAGGGTGTCGGCGGTTCTGCAGCTGTTGCAGAAACTGATACAAATTCTGAAGATGATCTGGCCTTGGTTGCAGCTGGACAGTCACATCGTAATGATGTGTGGGTTCTTGATTCTGGGGCATCATACCATATTTGTCCTAACAGGGAGTTCTTCTCGACCTATGAGCAGATAGATGGAGGAAATGTTACCATGGCTAACAGTGCTGCCTGCAAGGTGGTTGGGATTGGCTCAGTCAGGATACGGACACATGATGGGGTATTCTGCACCTTGAATGAAGTCAGGCATGTTCCACAGATGACGAAAAATCTGATATCATTGAGTCTCCTTGACAGCAAGGGTTTCAGTTTCAAAGGTGAAGGTGGAGTTATGTATGTCTGTCAAGGTTCAAAGGTGGTTCTGACAGGCTTGAAACATGGTACCTTATATTATCTGCGAGGTTCCACTGTGACAGGTTCTGCTGATGTTGCATCATCTGAGGTTCAGACCATGGATATGACCAGGCTGTGGCATATGAGGCTCGGTCATATGGGAGAAAGAGGGATGCAGATTTTGTCAAAGCGGGATCTTCTGTCTGGGCATAAAGTGCAGAGTCTTGAATTCTGCGAACATTGTGTTTTTGGGAAGCTTCATCGCAGCAAGTTTCCAAAGAAGGCAGTTCATCAGACCAAGGGGACTCTTGACTACATTCATATGGATTGTTGGGGTCCGTCACGTGTTGAGTCTATTGGAGGCCACAGATATTTTGTGTCTATGATTGATGACTACTCTAGGATGACTTGGGTAATTATGATGAAACACAAAAGTGAAGCTTTCAAGAAATTCAAGCAGTGGAAAGCGTTGGTAGAAAATCAGACTGGGAAGAAGATCAAGCGACTGTGAACTGATAATGGCCTGGAGTTCTGTTCGTCTGAGTTCAACGAGTTCTGCAAGGATGCAGGGATTGCTCGACACCACACTATTCGACATACACCGCAGCAGAATGGTGTGGCAGAGCGCATTGATTGCAAGACACCTTATGAGGTATGGTCTAATAAACTTGCAGATTATTCACTGTTAAAGGTTTTTGGTTGTAATGTTTACTATCATGTTAGTGAGCGTAAATTAGAGCCAAGAGCTAAGAAGGGTATATTTGTTGGTTTCGGGGATGGAGTTAAGGGATATAGAATCGGGTCACCTTCAGAGAATAGAGTTATATTCAGTAGGAATGTGATTTTTGATGAGAATTCTATGCTTAACCCCACTGTGAAGTCCATTTGTACAGAAAATTGTAGTAGTGTTGATAAACAGGTGGAGCTGCAAGTCACTCTCGATGAGTGTAAATCACAACTCCAAGGTGGAGAAGATCAACATACTACAGCTGAAAGTGCATGTTCATCAGATGTTCATCTAGAAGCTCGCCAGACAAGCATAGCGGTTGATAGAGCTAGGAGAACAGGTGTGAAGCCTCCTGTGCGGTATGGTTTTGAGGATATGGTGACTTACGCATTACAAGTCGCTGACGAGGTGGAAGAGGAAGAACCATCTGCAGGTGAACCATTCACATACAGAGAGGTTGTTTCAGTGCTCGCTACAATGAGAGAAGAGATGGAATCACTTGCCAAGAATGAGACTTGGGAGCTGGTTAAACGGCCTAAGGAGAGAAAGATTGTTACTTGCAAATGGATATTCAAGAAGAAGGAAGAAACCACACCTGGTGAGGGTGTGAGATACAAAGCTCGGCTAGTTGCAAGAGGGTTCACACAGAAGGAGGGGGTTAACTATAATGAGATATTCTCACCAGTGGTAAGACACACTTCCATCAGAGTGTTACTAGCAATGGTTGCACATCAAGATTTAGAACTTGAGCAACTAGATGTGAAGACAGCTTTTCTACATGGAAAGCTCGAAGACGATATCTACATGACTCAGCCAGAGGGGTTCCAGGTTCTGGGGAAGGAAGATTATGTTTGCAAGTTGATGAGGTCTTTATATGGGCTAAAGCAGTCTCCAAGGCAGTGGTATAAGAGGTTTGACAGTTACATGATCCAGTTGAGATACAACAGGAGTCCGTATGATTGTTGTGTGTATCACAACAAAGCTGATGATGGTTCCATGTTCTATCTCGTCCTGTATGTGGATGATATGCTCATAGCTGCGAAGTCCAAGTCTGATATTCAGAAGTTGAAGGATCTGCTCAGTGCTGAGTTCGATATGAAGGATTTGGGTGCTGCCAAGAAAATTCTGGGTATGGAGATATATAGGGAAAGAGAGAAGAAGAAGCTTTTCTTGTCACAGAAGAGTTACATTCAGAAGATCTTGTCTAGATTTGGCATGTCTACCGCCAAGCCTATTGATACTCCAAGTGCTACAAATATTCATTTATCCACCGATTATGCACCGAAATCTGTAGCTGAGCAGGTGTACATATCTCGAGTCCCATACTCTAATGCAGTAGGGAGTTTGATGTATGCTATGGTCTTCACTAGACCAGATCTTACACATGCTGTTAGTGTTGTCAGAGGTTCATGGGACAACCTGGAAAGGAGCATTGGCAAGCTGTGAAGAGGATTTTTCGTTATCTTAGAGGTACGTCTGATGTTGGTCTCATTTATGGAGGTGATGCTCACGTTTCTGTAACTAGTTATTCTGATTCTGACTATGCTGGAGATGTTGATAGTAGAAGATCTATGATTGGTTATGTTTTCACTCTTGGTGGTTCTGTTGTTAGTTGGAAGGCAACTCTGCAGGCAACAATTACTTTGTCTACAACTGAAGCAGAGTATATGGCACTGACAGAAGCTGCTAAAGAGGGAGTTTGGTTGAAAGGGCTTGTAGGTGATCTTGGTCTACATCATGATCAAGTTATTGTATTCTGTGACAGTCTGAGTACAATCTGTTTGACCAAGGATCAGATCCATCATGAGAGGACCAAGCATATTGATGTGAGGTATCATTTCTGAGGAATGAGCAGAGAATCAAGGTGATGAAAGTAGGTACTGCTGATAATCCTGCTGACATGTTCACCAAGCCGGTCCCGCATAGCAAGTTTCGACATTGTTTGGACTTGCTAAACGTCACAAGCTGTTAGATGCCCAAGGAGGGCAAATCTGAGGCAGAAAGGAGGAGTATGTTCATCTGGCATTGTAATGATGCATCTGCAAGGAAGATTCAAGTCAAGGTGGAGATTTGTTGATATGTCTTGAATCACACACTTCGCAGAGCTGTCGGGCAGCGAGTCGGGGGGTCAAGGGGGGCGACGTCCCCCTTGCCTGGGGGTCCGGGGGGGCGGAGACGCCCCCGGCCCGACGGTATGCAGTATTGGGCCTTAAGCCCAATTTCGGTGTTTTATCTCAGTACTATATATATGGTCTTTGAGATCTGTAATCTGTAACATATATCGCATAATAAAATCCGTTCTCCTCTCTGCCCGTGGACGTAGCCAATTTACTGCCCGTGGACGTAGCCAATTTATTGGTGAACCACGTAAATCTTGTATCTTCTTTACGTTTCCTGTTTCTTGTTTATGCTCTATAATCCTATTCTGTCATAACATCATTTAATTTTATTTTAAATTTTTAGTGATTTTGAGGATCGAATGTACCCATAAAATTAATTAATAAGAGAATATTACTAAATTATTAATGAAAATATATAAGTTAATTTATTACGAGCTGCATTAAAATAAAATAAAAAAATATATGCTTCAAAGTTGGGAACATAGTTGACATTAGTGATTACACAATTACTACTACTACTATTATTATTATTATTATTATTATTATTATTATTATTATTATTATTATTATTCATATTGTTGTTGTTATTATAGGCAGGGTTGTCGACGGGTCATTGGTTAATTTTGGGGCTACTTACCCTTTTGCCTATTTTATTATTATTATTATTAATAATATTATTATTAATATTATTATTATAATGATTGTTTAGATAATAAATTTCAATAATAAATCACTTAATATTGTTTTCTATTCACTTTTTCTTAATTTTGGCAAAGATTATAGTTGTAGAGAGCATTATCAATAATCAGATATTGTTATTAAAGAAAAATCAATATAATGATATGAGCTTAATCCAGTTAAATTCGGAGGATAATTTCAAATTTTGTTCTTATCAGTTTACCATTTCCACATAATGTTGTATTCCTTAACTGAAAGATATGATGATACAAATTTAAGAGATTTTCCATCTTATTGCCATAAATTAAAAAAGAAAATGAAAATAAACTGCATCAATCTATTCATAAAAACAGAAGAAATTACAATAGAACTTCGATCAATATCTAATCAGAACCAAGACAAAACAAACCTGCTAAGTGATGATGATAATCAAACCAAGTCCAAGGAAAGACGAAAAGACAAATATGCGAACATTGTAACACAAACGATAATCATGCATCATCTGCTACATCTTTCTAAAACAAAGCTAAGATTCCAGCCGCAGCAAAACCTCCGATAAATCCCACTTTCAGCGCAGAACCACCGTTTTTGTGCGGCGCCGGAGCCGGAGAATGGTGGTGGTTGGTGGACGGGGAAGGGGCGGGGACCGCCGGAGAATGGTCGTGTTCGGGGGAGAGGACTTTGATCTCCACCTTCTGGCCCTTCTCGCAGTGACCTTCAGCACCACTTATGAAGAAGAATGGGCCTGATTTATCTAACACAATTTTGGTGTTTCCATCGTTGTGAGATTTGATGGGATTCGATGTGTTGCAGGATTTGTAGCCTTCCTCGGTCACTTCGAGCACTGAATCAGTCTTGCCATCATACTTGAGAACTGAAATGAGTTTGAAAAGTAAAAAAATCCACCAAGAATTTAGCGAAGGAAGAAATCCATAAGAGAAATTTACAGTAAGTAATGGTGCATGAAAAAACAAACTTTGATATAATGAAAAAGAAAGAGAGAAGATACAAATGAGAATCTAAAATCAAAAGAGAGGGAGAGAGAGAGAGATGATACCAATAGAATCATTGATCTGGAACCGGTTTTTTTCAGCCCATTTGTTGAACTCATCGGGGGAAGAAGGAACTTGCCATAAACCTTTTTTGGCACCAACGTGAAATTCCCTGGACTCAGATAAGCTGATCGCAGAAAACAATAGCACAAGAGCCAAACAGGGAACAAGGGTTTTCCAGGAAGCCATTTTCTTGATTCACAGAGAGTGAGAGAATAAATTCAGTGATGGAAAACAGGAGAGAGAGAGAGAGAGAGAGAGTGAGGGATGGATTATTTGGCAATGTAGTAAGGAATATGGCTGGTGCCCATCTGCCCTATTTATAAGCAAGCATCAACATTTGGGTTTGTGGGATTGCCGAAGCTGCAGCACGTGACAGTCGCGTGCTCTCTCTCTCTCTCTCTCTCTCTCTCTCCTGTTTTTTAATTGGAACGTTGAATCTGAATTTGATTGAAAGTTAATTCATATAATTGGAAATTGGAGCCGTTTCATGTACCTATTTATCATTATAGAAATTGAAAATTTGAAGCAAAAATGGGCATTGCTTTTAATGGAGAAAGAAGAGAAAATTTTCAGAAATTTGACCATGGATGTTGGGAATAAATGATAACAAAATCCTTGAATGGCCATTATAATTCCTCTTCACACCCAACTATTATTTGTATAAATTTAATTACATACAAAGACTTTTGGGATAAATTTATTAAAATTCTTAGTATAATATAAACTAGTTCAATTTTATTCGATACAGAGCGAAAAATTCAATTGATTTCACATGCCGCAAATATTATTGGATGAAAGGAAGTGGGGCGGCACAATCCTTCATAATGCCAAATATAATTCATTTTCTCTCCTCCAACCAAAAAAAAAAAAAGAAGAAAAAAAAAGAATAAGTAGTATTTAAAAAATAGATTATACAAATAAACATTTTAGCAAAGATTTAGTTAAGGAATAGGTTTTAGAGCGTATTGTCTGTAACACGATGATTGAATATAAAGTGTTTAAATGTAAAAGAAAATAAAGGCAAATACACAAAATTGGACAAATGAAAAAGGAATAATGGACTGTATACAATGGATAAACTGTATCTGAAACCATGTTTAATGAGAGAATCACTAGAAATGGGAAAATCATAAACTAGTCTCATAATTAATGCTCACTATTAAAAATAGGTTCAACTTTAAAATTGAAATTTAGTTTGGCAATTATATATATATATATATATATATATATATATATATATATATATATATATATATATATATATTATATCTTACTTGAAGAATCACATTGGACTTGCAGAATTAATTTGACTGACTGATTACTAAAAGTTAAAAACATAATTGGCTGTAAGAATCACGGTTTTCATAATCGAACCAAATCGATCAATTCAATTGATTAAATCAAAAATCGATGTGGTCCGAAACATTTATAAAATCACATTTGTGTTGAATTGGTCAAAACCAACGAAATCAATTTTTCTAATTTTTTTAAAATTACAATTAAAACTTAATAAGCTAGAAAAAAAATTATGTTATGGGGTGTGGATATCACATATTGGGTTATATATTTGAAAAACATTTATTGTGAATATTAATATAATATATATATGTGTGGTTATACTAAAAAATAAAAATAAAAATAGACTATAGTTAATTTTTTTTTTTTTAAATTTGATTATCAATCCGACGAATTTAATATGTTACTGAATGATTGGAGGAGTTTGATCTTCAATCCAATGAAAATAAGAAGCCCAAGCACCTTGAATTTCTAATGATAAAAATATGGTCAAATCTCTAGCTTTAATTGGGTCATTATCAAGAATTAATTCCTAACATATTTATTGACTTTTTCTTTGGTTTCTTAATCCCTTCAATTTTAATATTTTATTTTTTTAATCAACCCTAATACTAAATTTAACTTTTCAATTTATTTGTATCTTATAAAATCAGAATGGACCAATTTAGAGATTTAAAATATAATCATAAGAACTTCAATACATTTATTTTTTATTTTTATATATATTTTTTGGGAAAGGAGATAATTTAGTCTAAAGGGCATAAAAAAATTCAGCATTAATGTGTTAAAGTTAACCGTTGGGATTTATTTTTCTTTGTAAAAAAATAATATTAAAAATAATTCCCGAGATAATTATGGTGGGCAGGTAAATTTGGGTACAATGTCGTTCCCAAAATAGTGGAGGGACTTGTGGATAATTTACCTAAAGTTGTTTGTAGGTATAACATTAAAATTATAATTTAAATTTTGAAATTTGAAATTATGATATGGAACTTAATTCGAAATGGAGGTTAAGATTTTTTATGGAGTAATTCAAGATTTCCAATTTTTGTTACGCTGTTTACCAGAATATTTTCATTATACAAAAAATTGAAAGAGTTGTTATTTTTTTAATAAATAACAGTTGTATTATTATTATTATTATTATTATTATTATTATTATTATTATTATTATTATTATTATTATTTTCTAACTAAGAATTCTATCCACCCCCACCAAAAAAAAAAAAAAAAAAGTTGTGTTTGAAGAGGGGTTAAAAGTCTGCGGAAGTTTCCTACTTTGAAATCATGGACCGCAAAATATTGATGAATGGTGAAATTATATATTTAATTTGAAATATATACGGTAAATTTTTATTATAAATATCACATTAATACTCAAATAATCAAATAAATAATTTAAATTTAAAATATGGTGAACCTAATTCTAATCATATTGATTTTTGGGCTAATGGGGCTCCTCTCAAATTATGAGCCGAAATAATCAAATTACATATTTAAATTTAAAATTTTAATTAAATATATATAATATTCTAGTTAAAATAATTTCAGATAACATTATAAGTTATATGTTTTATAAGCTTTACATCACCATACAAATTTTTAAATATTCAAACGTTCAAGTAATATTTAGTACTTGATGCTCTCAATTATAAATTTAAGAGCATCCATGCTTTTAAAATTATATAAATGATAGTATTTAGAATCTTCTAGCAATTAAACATGAATTTTAATATCTTCTATTAAAAACAACTATATTATACTAAAACAATCTAAAATTTTATGTTATTATTTTGATATTAGAAAAGAGACAAAGAATAAGAAAAGTACGAACTATTGAACTAGCTCTAACCCTAAGCAATATTGTCCTATAAGAAATCGGGCTAAATAGATCAATTTTAAACAGATTAATAAAATCAAACCAACCCTATAATTTATCGCGCTAAATGGACAAAACCATCGAGCCAAGGCCTTTTAACATCTCTAACATCTTTTATACATATGTGTGTCCAACAAAAATATTCAAATTCAATATAATACTTTAATCATACAAAAAAGTTGACTACTCTAATCCTAAAATGATTTTATTTTTTTATTACATAATCTAATATTTGTATTTTATATTTAAAAAAAATATTAATTTTAAGTTTTAGAGCACAAACATGAGGCCCGCTATAAATATCCGAATCAACTAAGACTTTTTTAAATCCAACATAAATGCTCTCAAACGTCCAAAGAAATTCACATTTAAGATCGAATATATATTTATATGTGTAATATGAGTGTCATTCAAAAATTATAAAATACAAGTTATTTGGATATGTTATTCACATTTTTTTTATTTGCACTAGCACAAAAAATATTTTTCAATTATATTTTGTAATGTAAGTATATACTTAAATTATATATATATATATATATATATATATATATATATATATATATATATTTGAACAAAATCATTCAAGCACATAAATTCAACAATAATATTAAATTTACAAAAAATATTTTAAAATTTTTAATTTTAATGTTGCTGGATAAAAAGAAATAAAAAAATATAATTTACATAATATCAAATGAAATAGACAAATGAAAATGTATCTACTATTCAAGATTTGAACGATTGTATGTGAAAGAATTAGGTAGAAAATGACCTCTTTTTCAATCTATTTTAACTGATAACAATAAAAATATTAATAAACATGATATTCATAATTTATATAAGGATGAATCAAATCAATTATTTTAGTAATTAAAACTTATCAAAAATAGTGATTTGCACACAAATATATCCTAAATAATAGATAACAAATTACATTTTATTAAAAAACTATGTTTAGACGGAAAAACAAAAATAAAAAAAGTCATTTTACTTATATATATATATATATATATATATATATATATATATATATATATATATATATATATAGATACCATAAATAACATACTGATTGTCAATTTTCTTTCATTAATTATGTAGTTATATTTAATTCAATTGAGAAATAATTTATATTCATGTATTGTTAACTACAGATACAAATTAAATAAATGTATATATTTCGGTACCAATCAATAAATTAAAACGATCCGTTATAATTCTTTAAGTGTTCGACACTATGACACATATTATTAATAACTAAAAAAAATGCTAATTTCATAATTTCACAAATTAAGTCAAATTATAATACTATATTTACTTTTTAATTTTCGTAATATCAATTTGTATTAATGGAACTACATATTATGATTTATATTACCATTAGTAATACTAAAATTTTATATATTTTTTGTGTACATGATTTATATAACTGTTAGATTTATATTAATGAATATTAATTTATATTTCATATTGTGAAACTTTTAAAATTAAATCTTTGAGAAAATAATTATAATCTTAAATATTATTTATATGTAATATGCATGCAGGTCCTTGTAATTTATTGACTAAGTCGATTTTTAAAATAGGCTCACAATTTTCTCATGTAAACTTATAAAAAAAGAAAAAATTGGACGAAATACATAATTGTTTTTAATATAGTTAAAATATTGAATGGTGAAAAGAAGCAAAATCATTGGTTGTTTTGTTTTGTAATTGATTTACTTTAACTAAAAATAAAATAAAATTTAGAACAAAAATAATGTACAACTGAAAGTCCTCAAAATTTTATTGTATTGCTTTTACAGAAAATAAAAAATAAAAATAAAATGAAAATATTGAACATCTAAAAACTTCAATAAAATGAAGTTGTGAAAATTTAGAATACAAATACTAAAAAGTTTTACGAAAAAAAAAACGAAAAAAAAAAAGTCAAAATTTAGAATGAAATTATAAAACAAATTTTCAAGTTTGGAGGACATCTAATGAAGTAAAAAACAAAAAAATAAAATAAGAAGGAAGATAATACGTGAAGAGAGATTTGAATTGGGTTGTGAGTAAAAATATAAAGGCTAAGACCATCTTGGCTGCGTTTACATTGTGGGATAAGCCTGGATTCGGACACGGTATCCAGGTTTATCCAACGGATACTTTATAGGATTGTTAATTTCATTTATCTCGGGACCCGGGATACACACTCTTCCCGAGGCAAAAAGGGCGGACATGTCATCCCCTCATCCAGGGTGGGATAAGTTATCCCCCGCAATCCCACCTGCCAATTTTACTGATATGCCCCTAAGGGCAACTGTAACTTCATTTTGTAGGGCAAATGTGAGGGGGGAAACTGTTGCTAGGGTTTTTTACTCCCCCGCGCCGCTGTCAAAAACTCTTACTTCCCCGCTCCCCCGCTCCCCCGACTGCCGTTCGGTTCCATCTCCGACGCGGTTGTGCCCTTCACCTCCCCTTCCCCCGCCCTCCGCTCCCCTGACCTGCACCTGTGGTCTTCCCCGTTCCCACCCGCACCCCCTGACCTGCCGCGGTGCCCTTCCCCGTTCCCCCGCTCCACCGCGCACCCCCTCCGCCGCCGTTTTGGCATTCCCCCGTTCCCCCCCTCCCCCGCCGGTGTCCCCTTTTTTTTTTTTTAAATGCGATTTATGTCAATAAGTTTCTGATTTACGATTTTCTGTTTTGATTGTTGTAGGGCATTGTGGTCCCAATCGTTTAAAGGGAGGAGGACTTGTTCGGAGGGAATACTCTGAGGAAGGTATATCAGTAAAAACTTCTTATATTAATTTTTATTGTTTATTCATATGTGTGCCGGGCCTTTTGTGAACTTGTTATGTAGTGATTTCATTATGTTCTGGAGGGTTGATTGTTTCTTATATGTAGAAGGATCAATATATTGTGGTCATGGTGTTGTCTGATGTGAGTGCTTTCCCTTTATGATTTGTATTTGTCGACCCAAATATACACTGTATAATTATTAATTGCAGAACTTCTTGCATATTATACATGTAATCTAACAAAACACAGCACTGAATTTCTTATTGAGTAACTAACACGTGTCCTGAAGCCTCGTGTTTTTCTGATAGTTGTGCTCAGATTTCAGTTCTGTTCGTTTTGCCTCTGCATCAATAAGAATATTATCAAATTTTTCGTTCATGTAGATCCGAGTAATATATTGTGAAGATGCTTTACAATTTTATGTTTTGATTGTGGTAGGTCATTGTGGTCCAAAATCGCAGAAAGTTAGGACGACTTGTTCGTGTTTTTTACCAACTGAGGAAGGTATAAAAGTTAACACCAGTTTGTATAAAATTTATTTGTTTATTCATTTGTGTGCCTGGGCTTTTGTGAAATAGTTATGTAGTGATTTCATTATAAGTTGTGAAGGGTTGGTTGTTCCTTATATGTAGAAGGATGAATATATTGTGGTCATGGTGTTGTTTGCTGTGAGTGCTTTCCTTTTATGATAGGTATTTTCCCCCCAAAATATATGCTGTATAATTATAAATGGCAGAACTTGTTGCATATTATACATGTAATTTAAGAAAGCACAACACTGAATTTCTTATTGAGTAAATATCACGTGCCCTGAAAGTTCGTTTTTTCCTGTTAGTTTTGATCAGATTTCAGTTCTGTTCATTTTGCCTGTGCATCAATAAGAATGTTTTTAACTTTTTCGTTCATGTAGTTCCGAGGGATATATTGTCATGATGACTTACTTGCTGTGAATGCTTTCATTTTATGAAATGTATATGTGGAGCGTAACATATCGTGTACTGGAGTATGTGAATCCCATGCATAGATGATCACATTTGTTTTTACCCGTGAATGTTCTGAGATGAATAATTAGAATGTTTGCGCCGATTCCTTTTTAATTAGAGTCTGAACCCTTTTGTACCCGTGAATGTTTACATTTGTTTTTTAGTTTTTTTTGGCTCATACCTTTTTTAACTTACTGAAATTCGTTGATGAATTTCGAGGTAGACAATGGAACGTGCTGGGGAACTGAAGTTCATGAAGTTGTGCCATAGGAACTTCATTTACTCCTCCAACGGGCTGGTAAATAGTTATTAAATTAGTTTGTTGTTGGGAACAATTTTGTTTCAATTTGGGTTGTAATATTTCTTTTTCATGCAGCGAATCTCACCCAAATTTTGTAGAAAATGCGGGGGTAGTTTGCCACCAACTGTCCAACTTCAAAATGATTTTGGCATGCAATGGACTATCACAATAGCGATACGCGAAGGTGGGATCATCTACTTCACTGAAGGGTGGCCCGAGTTCCGGGATGCGAACAACATCGAACATCAGGACCTGTGCCTATTCTACTTTGACGGAGGGTGTATATTCCGTGTGATTGTTTTCACCAAGGATGCATGCCAAAAAACCCTTACGCCTCTACACGGTATCGTATTCCAGTCCTTATTATATATGATCTTTAATAACAACTGTTACAGTGCATTCATTCGATTGACAATTAATTCGTGGTATTATTTTATAGCTGACGTTGGTACGCCAAGTAGGATGAACCGTTGCTTCAAGGTTTTCCTTCCTACTTCGAGAATGCCCATGGATGTTTATGTGGTACGTGTTTACTTCGCTGAAGAACAAAAAATCATCAGACATGCTTTCTTGATTTTGTCGTCTGTCTTCTGAAACTGACTTGAATCTGAGTGTTACAGGATCTTCCGCCCAAGTTCACTCTGAACTTTCTGGAAAATCTACCCAACAGGCTTACTCTGATAAACAAGTATGGTGTTCGATGGCAAGTTAAGACGGAGATTCAGGAATGTGGTCGACTTCGGCTGACATATGGGTGGCAGGAATTCGTGCAGGAGAATAACATAAGAGTTGGGGAGTTCATCTTTTTGAATAAACTGGACGAAGTGGGGATCTGGGTGGAGGTCTTTGAGGTCAGCTGTTTCGAGAAATTCGATGTCAGGGGCAATGCACAGGGAAGAGAACGAACCAGGGGAGAAGGTAGTCACCCAGCGGAGGTTGTACCCGAACACATGCCGGAGGATGGAAGGAATGATTTAATAGAAATTACAAGTGCTTCGAGTGATGAGGATGGGATTGACATCAGCATGCATGGTTCCCGTAACGTGAATACTGAGGTGGTCAGCCCTAGTCATGCCGATGAAGGTGGCCCAGCCGGATACGAACTTGTTATGCGCAAGTCGTATTTTGATACTCCTCGTTTGGTATGTGTATTAAACATATGTGATTTAAGTTTGTTATTTTATTTATTATATGCCTTGCATAATTCCTCGGTCTTGCATGCAGCCTATTCCAATTGAATTTTGGAATACATATATTGTCGGGAAAAAATGTGTGGGCAAGCGTGTGAATGTGACAATGAATGGAAGAACATGGTCTATCGGGCTGAACAAGCAATCATCTCGTATTGCACTAAGGAACAAACTACCAGACTTCCTACTTGAGAATGGCATAGTCGTCGGCCACAGATGCATCATTGAGTTGGACTCCACCTATCAGTTGGGTTTCACTGTCCGTGTAATTGAATGAAGTGTAATAAGCAAACTGATTTCTATCTTCTTTATTACTACTTTAGCTGTCCGTGTAATTTGTTTTATTTCTAATTTGTATTATTTGCCTTTTGCTTTTGGTACGACACTGTGCTGTCGTAGTCCTTGCCTTTTGCTTTTGGTTTCACAATGAGTTGTCGTACTCCTTGGCTTTTTCCTCTTTTCACTGCCAATGTCCAGTTGTACAAATTCATAATGGATACAATTTATTTCATGAACTCGGGTTTGTAGTGTTTATTGCATTCACTACTTGGTTATTTAACACAGCAGTACAAATTGACAACGGTTAAGGACACAGCAATTACAAATATTGCTGCAACCGGCGAAATAACACACTAATTCTAAACACCAACATCTTTAAGGATGCATATTGATGAACCCCGGGAAACAAGAGCTAATATATGTCGCTATAGTTGGATCATTACAAACTTACCAATTCCCACGTTTAAAAGAAAACCATTTCACTGGGCTTGAAGAAGCGCAAGAGCTTTCTTCGCTTTGGTTATCTGAACTGGCATCTCTAGGCCTGGGGGGATAAAAGTTTTGAGTCGGAAAAGCTCTACTACCTTGGGGCGGACGTGAAGATGCACCTATTGCAGATACAACTTCTTGATCGTCATCAGATACGATGATTACCGTTTCGGTGTTTTCTGCAGGAGGATCCTCTGCTTGAACGCTTCCATCTGATATGTCGATGATTTCATTTTGCAACGGAAGACGAGAATTACGATCCTCGAACAAAACTTCAAGCTTCTCATAATGAGGTTCTCCAGCGTGAAAATATGCCCCCACAAATGCATTTTCCTATGACATTAGACAATTTTGACACCGGAAAAAAAATTTGGGCAGACATATATCATAATTATAATTTCCTAACAAATATAGATGTATCTTCCCACAACTATTACCTTCAACATTTTCTTCCATGTGGCGCGACTTCCATGGACTTTGTTGTTGGAACGATCCCACGCTGTGCCGTCCGTCTCAATTATCTTCTGAAATGTTTGGTACCTACTCTTTAACATGGTCTGCCGTTCAACGATTTGTTCCCAAGTAATATTTACACAAGGATCTTCGTTCAGTATGCCTCGTGCCATGAGTAGCGCGTGGAAGTTTCCTTGCAGCTGTGCATTCCAGTTGCCAAGTTGTTTCTGCTCAATAAGACAATCAATGAAACGGCCATCCATCTCTTCATTCCAACCATTGTTGTATAAGAAGCACTCTTGTGGAGGGATTTTTTTTTGGGACATTGTTTTAGGTGTATTATTTCATTCAACCACAATCCTATATATTGGGAAATCCCTTTTCACACATACATGATGGAATAGGTGCGGCACCACGTGAACCAAAAGGAGACAAAGTCTTGCAGTCAATCAAATTCATCTTCCAACCCACTATTACGCTTGTGATCCACCCAAATTTAAACAAAATTCATGTTTTTAATTATAGTATACCATACTTCACATTTTTTCATTCTGGGTATCATATATTATGTACCGTTCAGGGAAGCATCATTCAAAACTAACTTGCTCAATTTTCTTTTTAGCCTAGTTACGTAGTTGGAAATTTTAAATTTTAAGACTTCCTTAAACCAAAGTTGGATATTCTAATTTACAAATATATATGTACATACAAGAAAAAAAATCCAAGTAAAAAATGCATGCAGAAGAACTTCCACCTATTCAATAATTATTAGAACTATTGTCATGTGAACCATTCATACGAAACACTCCAACCAAAACTTGGAAAAGTGGTTGAGTTACCTGCAACTGCACAGCATCTATCTGCCATCTTGTTCAACAGTTATGTTTGAGAAAAAATGTTTGTAATTATTTTTTTTTTTAAACTGTGTCATACCTAAATTTTTTAAAACTTTATTTCTATAGACATCCAATTTTTTTTGCAGATTCAAGAAATGTTAGGTTGATTGAAATTATATATTACTTACTTGAAAGATGAATGTAAGAAATTACAATAATTTAATTTAGCATATGGATTATATAATGTTGGACTTGGGATTTGGATTCACCATGTCTGAAATTCATATAAATTATAGATAAAAAATCCTAATAATAAATACATAAAATAATATAATAACAAGTTGTAGATTTAAATTTTGTGTCCATTTCTTTGAGTTCCTACAAAACATAATTGATTCAACAATTATATGTGAGCTATAGGACAAAATGTGTGGCAGCAAAGGGGGGGTCAATCTGCGGTCAAAGCCGGGGTCAAATTTACCCCAACCACCCCTTTAACTTCACCTATCCTCCACCAAGCACCGATATTTTCAGCAAAAGAGGGGGATTTCGAAATCCTCCACCTACTTCGCACTCCACAGTCGACGGCCTCCGTTTCTTCACTGCCCAGCAACGCGCCCGCGGCCCAGCTCGTCGCCGTCTGCCTAGCAGCAGGTAAGCCAAACAAAATTACCCCTTTCGCCCGTCACCCTATACTGTGAAGTTCTTTCCGCTTTATTTGTTGGGCCTGTGAAATTCAAATTATAAGTGGGGAAATTTTATGTTAGTGACCTGGTACTTTGCTGTTCTCTTCATTGTGTGATATTCTTGAAGTGGGACTTAGAAATTTTGTTATTGGAATATGATTGAAGTGGGTTTGTATTTTGGTTTGTGATGATGTGTCTGATTTGCATAATTTTTGTTTAGGATGGAAAATGGGATTGGTATGTTAGAAATGGGGATGATCGAGGAGGAGTTGTTGGCTCTGTTACATGGCATAATGAATGCATGTATTTCCTTTTTTAACATGGTTTGTATTTTCTTCGATCACAAACGCCATATTCCCATGTCACGATTTACAGCGAATATTCAAGCAAAATATAGTCTACTTAGTAGGGTCCCTAGGCAGTTAAGATAGCTGCGTTATGTGATTGGTTGCTCGGATGAAGAGTGCATAGATCACTTATGAATGAGTCGAGGAGCATTCTCTTCATTGTGCCATATGCTTGAGACATATGGTGGGTTAAAATCCACACGACATTGTAGTGCCCCTGAGCAATTGGCCATGTTTCTATCAATAATTGCGCATCACACAAAAAATCGTATCGTGAGGTCCAATTATAAACGGTCGGGTAGAACTGTTAGCAAACACTTCCATGGTGTGTTGAACTCCATTATTCGATTGCACCCTCTCCTGTTAGTTAAACCAACGGCGATTGACGAAACCTGCACGAATGATAGGTGGAGCTCTTTCAAGGTATGATTCATCTACATTTTCATTATTTCTCACTGCATTTTTCAAAAAAATTCGTTGACCCCACTTTGCACACATATCTGTTAAAACAGGGATGTTTAGGAGCACTAGATGGGACGTACATTGATGCCACTGTTCCGAAGGCGAACCGAGCACGATACCGAAATAGAAAAGGTCGCGTTTCCATTAATGTGTTGGCAGTGTGTGACGTTAATATGAATTACATATACGTGTTGAGTGGATGGGAAGGCAGCGCCGCTGACTGTCGTGTGTTGCGGGATGCTGTCACGAGGAACAACGGTTTAAAAATTCCTCAAGGTAACAAATTTCTATGTGACTGCCTATGACTGGGTTCTTTATTATATAATCAGCGTGACAAACAATTGTGTAATTATGATGTCATAGGGAACTACTATTTGTGCGATAATGGATACACGAACGGGGCTGGTTTCTTGACTCCCTATCGTGGGGTTCGGTACCATTTGGATGAATGGGGGTCTGCCACTTCTGCCCCCCAAAACAAAGAAGAATTCTTCAATATGAAGCATGCAAAGGCGCGAAACGTAATAGAGAGATCATTTGGAATTTTGAAAAAAAGATGGGCAATACTCCGAAGTGCGTCGTACTACCCTATTAGAGTCCAAAACCGAATCATCCTAGCCTGTTGCCTCATTCACAATTTTATTCGAAACACCATGGTCGTTGATCCTTTAGAGGCAGAAATTGACGAAAATTTTCAGAATGCGGATGCTGGTGTAGAAGGAATTATTAACGTGGTCGAGAGTAGTCCTGAATGGACAGCATGGAGAGACAACTTAGCAGCCAACATGTATAATGACTGGCTTCGCTAAACAGTGTTCCCCTATGTCAGTTGCATTTGTTCTTTGTTCTGATGTTGGTTTTTCGATGTTGGCTATTTCTGCCTTACACTATGTAATGGAGATATTTCTTATATTGTAGTGACATGGTTTTTCTATGATCGTTGTGGAGTTATATGTCATATTTCCACTACTATGACATGAGTAACGGGGGTTATTGATATTTTATGTAGATTTCATTTATATTAACTTTTTTTTTCTGTGTGGAGTAGTGTACAGGAATATGGAAGACATCAGCTGCAGCGGGGAAACTAGCAATCCATCATCAAAGACCAATGCTGCAAAGCGACGAGTTTGGACGGGTAGGGAAGAACAAGTTCTGATAATGGCATTGAAGGACATCATCCAGACGGGGTGGAAATGCGAGAATGGATTTCGGACTGGATACTTGGGTCAACTCGCCCGTCTCATGAAACGATACCTACCCAACACCGATTTGAAGCCTGACCCACATATATGCAATAAGATACATGTCTGGAAGAAGCATCACGGAAGTCTTCAGTCCATGCTTAGCCGGTCAGGATTTGAGTGGGACGATGTGAATAGCATGGTGGTTGTGCACGACGAGAAGCTGTGGAATGAATATGTAGCGGTAAGAACATAGTATTTTGTAATTTAAATAAGCATTTCTTCAAGTAGTTCTAAAATTTGTCTTCTTTCTTTAATCTTCGTACAGACTGATACGCATGCAAAGAGCATGAAGAACAAGTCTTACCCTCTGTACAATGATTGGTGTGAAGTATTTGGAAAAGATCGGGCGACTGGAGAATTGGCAGAGGATCTACCCACCGCCGATAAGGACCAACTAGAAGCAGCTGATGAGACTGAAAATGATGATTTAAATGCTTTCATTGATTCAGTTTCGGTTGACACCGAAACGGCATCGGGAGCTGATGGTGGAGGATCGGCGCCAATCAGGAAGAAAACCAGGATGAGGAAACGCCGGGCAGAGGACACAACGGGGGAGCAAATGGTAAATCTAATGGGTAAGTTTTGCGAACAAACTAATGAGAATCTGCAGACCATCGGAAAGCGAATTGGATACGAGGTCATGATGTCGGAGAAACGGGGAAAATTGTTCGAAATGTTGGGCAGCTTGGGCGTCTTGACTGTAGATCAGCAGTTAATGGTGGCTAAGGAATTGATCAATAATAACAAAGAACTTGAGCTATTTTTCAGTCTCCCAAAAGATGCTCAAGCTCGGATGGTGATGTTGATGGCTACTGGAAGAATGTAAAATGTATGTATTTAGAAACTGAAGTTGGCTTTGTTGAATGATGTCAGTGTAATGTATCATGTGATGTGGGTGTACAACATCAGAATATTAGAGATGTTGTAAGATTAGGAAATGCAGAACTAGATGCATACTATATTATGTTGTATGTAGGTGTACGGTATACCATCGCGTTTCCGTCAATGTTTAATTGTGTTAAATTGTGTTTTAAAGAATGGTGTGTAGATGCCAGTCATGGGGGATGACATTGGAAATACATGTGACAACTGGTTTTACCAAAATAAATGAAAATTAACAAACTTTTCAAATTTCAGAACAAAAGTAAAGAGTCAGTGCAACATGGGTCATAAGATCCAAACTTACAAAGATCTCACAAAGCAATGCAGCAGCCTAACATAACATGTTGCCAAATAGATGTTGAGAAATTATATAAACACATTAATACAACAACACCAACAAACATAATAAAACATCTTTACCACCAACAGCCACAAACCTAATAAAACATCTTTTACAGCAACATCCACATCCCTAATAAAACATCCTTTACAAATTTATTTTTATGTTCAAAGAGACATTAACAAATTAAAAGGCATTCAAGGAAGAAGTTAACAGCATTACTAAACAGATTTTACCTATCACAACAGTATGTACACCCCCCTCACACATACGAAAATAAAAAACATTGAAATCAATATTCCCACGAACAAGAGAAGATGACACCGCCCCTCCCTACGCTCCGACTCATTCAACTTCAGAATAATTTGCTGGAGAAGAGCTACATGATTTTGCAACTGTTTTTCCCTACAATTATGTTCCTCTAATATGTCGAACAAAAAAATTTCCCTGCACTGTTGCACTTCGGCTGCAACCTGCAGCTCTTCTATCATCTCATGCAGCCGTCCAACAACACTATGTCCTGAAGCAGCTCCATCCAATCCCTCTTCTATAGTTGAACTTATACTCGGGATCGTCGTGCAACTGTCATCATTCCCTGTAATACTCTCACTCAGGAAATTAGCATATGAAATGCAGTTAATGTTTTTGCAAAACAAGATTGAACAGTTCGAGGGACTAATATAGGTATGCATCACTCTGAAACGATGATGAGTGTTAGGCACAAAGAAGAACAACAGAATCAACATATATACAGCACATTGGAATTCATGAGGTTTTACAATGATCGAAATGTATAAGGCATTTTACAACATTCTCCCTCTTTCATTTATCATATGCGGTTAAATTATATCTACATACCAAAAACATAAACACAGATCTCACCACCGCTATATGTATTTCCTTATTAACACAAAATCAGGCAGGTAATAATGAAGGCCACACTTATACATGAAAATGAAAATAGGATTCAAGGTATGAATCTAAACGCACCCAAAAAATTAAAAATCGACCCAACGACCCGGATGTGGGAAAGAAGCTGACAGAAGATTTACCTATGAAGGCGGAGCCCTTAGCAGATGAAATGGTCGACATTTCCTCAGCGAATCATTCGATCCACGCCAAATGCCTGAAAATCGGACATGTAACATGGATTATATAATCACCCATCGCAAAATCAGAAAACAAATTCACGAAAAATTTGAAAAATTTTCATACCTCAAATTAAACACGAACGCACCAGGGAGAATAATTTATTCAACGGGATAGCAAATCGTCGCGAAGAACAGGCCTACGGGACCGGCGGCTCGCCGACGCAAGACCCTATGAATCTCTCTGGCTGCGTGGGGGCGAAGGTGGGAAGGGAAAGAAACCGAACTTGCCCTAAGTCCTCCTCAATCGCACGACGTCGTCTTCAAGTGGGGGCAGATATGGATATGTCAAAAAAATACAGGGGTATAAATGAAAACTCATCACAATTAATCACTTGTATACATCTATGTAAATGCAGGATAGGATAACCAATCCTATCCATCTGTCATAGTAAACCTGGGATGGGATTCACAAATATTATTTATTTTACCCATCATATCCAATCCTATCCTATCCTACCTAATCCCTGTTTCCAAAGTAAACGTTGCCCTTAAGTAGTCTGGATTATTTTAGTATAAATTCTGCATTATTTTGGTGTAAAATTTATGTTTTTTTTTTATTTGCATTACTTTCTTTACTAAAAATATATTATTTTATAATAAATTTTATAATTCTGTTATTTTAATATTAATTTGATATATTTTTATAAAAAACAGAGTTCAGATAAAAGAATTAGAAGCTCTTGAAAATTAAAGTGAAAAACAAAGAAAATAAAAAAAATTAATTTGATATCATAATTTCTAAAAATAAAAAACTATTTGGGCCGAGGCAAATAGTATTTCTCTAAATTTTTGCAATTATCCAACTTTTATATAGTTATAGATATAGGTGTACTAAATAAAAAATATATTATATTTATTTCTAATCTCACGTTAGTGACATATGTTACATATATAAATATTTAAATACAATATTAATTACAAATTATTACCAACTTCCAATTTCTATCGGACTCTAATCTTGATAAAAAGAATACTTCATTTTCTAGGGCTACTGTTATATATATACACACACAAACACACACCTTTTAAACTTTTTGAACAAGGGTAACCCTTTTCTGTTTTACCACTTTAATGAAAAATAAAGAAGAAGAAAAAAAAAAAAAACTTCGTTTCTATCCGCATTTTTCGAAAAAGGCTTATCACTCCAATCCTAATTTTCCAATCACAGATGGTGCAACAAATTGTGCTACTGTCAGCTAATTTAGGGGTGTTTGGTTTAGATTGAATTCGGCCTGAAAAATTCTAATTTTAAAATTATAAAATTGTAAAATAAAGTTTAATTATAATAATTTTTTATTATTTTAAAATTATATAGAATATGATTTAATTATAGATGTTGTATCAATATGAAAAAAGTAGGTGGTTATAATATTATATAATGGATATGTGTTAGTGATGATTGGATTATTGTGAAATAATTAATTATGTTTGTTGAGAATGAAAAAGTAGGTGATGTTATTGATAAATTAACAAAAAATGTATGAGTAGGTTGTTATAATAGGGTATAATTTTATGAGATTGTAAATTTCTAATTACAACTCTCTCTCACTATATATAATCTAAATCTATATAATAATAATAATAATAATAATAATAATAATAATAATAAACAGACTGTTTTCATATTTGTTATTATTTTTTTCCTACCTATTTT
Organism: Caryopteris x clandonensis; assembly: GCA_028749325.2. Taxonomy (NCBI): domain Eukaryota; kingdom Viridiplantae; phylum Streptophyta; class Magnoliopsida; order Lamiales; family Lamiaceae; genus Caryopteris; species Caryopteris x clandonensis. The sequence continues at coordinate 1,277,033 of JAPYKT020000001.1, forward strand.
TCTTTTTACAAATGGAAAGATGGATTTTTAAGAAATTTTGTTATATTGCTAACTAATAAGTATTTATTTTAATTTTTTATTTTATTTGTTAATATTGGAAATGTTACTAATTTTATCAAAATTAAAAAAAATTGCATATATCTTCATAATTACTTGATTTTAAAAAAATAATTATGAATTTGTGGCATATTCGATGCTATGTATAATAATAATAAATGTTCACATTGATATACCAAATTTTATCCAATTTTCTTGATTTCAAAAGAAAATACTATATATTCGATAATTTGATTATTGTATTATATATAAAAAATTAATTAATATTCACATATGATTATATATATAATATTTATATCCTTATTATAATCATGCTTCATATATAAATTATTGAACATATATATTTTTGAAAATATTAATTTTATGTATTTTTAAAATTTAATAATATTATATTATAATAATATGTTCATGCATCGCACGGGAGAACATACTAGTAATAATAACAATAAAATGAATGTTTTCGCTTTTGTTTTTCCGCCTAAATGTGATTTCTATTTTTATGTATGTGTATATATATAAATGAATTTATCATTATTAAAAAAAGATTAATTTGGATAATGAAGATTAATGCGTGATTTCAGTTATTAATATTGGATTTGTAACATATTTGATATTTTTTAATCAATATCCAAATTCTTTAAACAAACCAATATTCAAATTTGTAGTAGATTTAATACGTTTAAAATCATGAAAATTTATGAATAATATTTGATTTGAATTTTTAAATAACATATAATAATTATATTTTTACTAATATTTTAATAATAAATAACATATATTTTAATAATAAAAGTATACAAAAATAATTTTCATTCCATCACAGTCTCATACTAATATAAAAATAAACAAGAATAAAATATTTTGACGTCCGAATCCATTGGTCTGATAAGTACAAAACAAACATTCCAAACATTCCCTTAACGATAGATGTTTATCTTTATTTCACTTTTAATTGTGAAACATTATCTCGAAATCATAGTTGTTCTTTTCTCTCCCTCTTTTTAATTTTTTAAATAGTCATGTTTGCTATTTGAGCACTTGTCACACACCTATACTTGGATTTTTATAAATCACGCCTATATATGTTGTTCCTCTTGAATTTATTTATAAAATTGTCCATAGAATCAGGGAAGGATGGATAAGAGGTTGTTTGGAGCTGCACTCCTTCTTCTCGTGGCTCGTGAGTCTCCTTTTTCTACTCACTAATTAATTGTATAATTGCAAAATTAATAGAGAAAACATGTAATGACAGATATATTAATTGATTAATATCTAATATTCGACCATTCTTTTTGTGTACTAATTTAATTCGAACGGCAGTACTGTCTATTATCAAAAATATATTAAATAAATAATAAAAATAATGACGACTACCCTACGACAGTCACCAATAGTAAAGCATGCAATGAATAATGTGAGGCATATTTACATTCAAATTATTTCAAAACACACACAATGTGTGTGTATATATATATACATGTATGCATACTTATGTTATTATATGAGTAATCAATTGTGCTATTTAACACAAAATTAAAAATTTTCAATTCTATTGTCCAATTAATACTAGATAATATGTCACGTCATAAGTCAATGCCATGTCATCATTTATACATCACATTCTTATTTATGTAAAAATCAAATGTTCCTCAACTTTTGGTATGTAAATTTGTGATGGGCAAAATAGATGGTTGGTATAAATATAATATTATTTCATAACAAGTTTGTCATATGATTTGGTTTAAATTTAAGTGGATCGTGGAAAATTTTGACTTTGAAATTATGGAATTATGAAATAAAGTTGAATAATGAGAATTTGTTTTTTGAAATTGTATGTGATAAAATTATTTTGTAAATGTCAAATTAATGCTAAAAAAGATGATTTATTGTAATACTATATTGTATTAGTAATGATTGAATAATTGTCAAATGATTAGTTAATTGTATTGAAAAAGGAAAGTAAAAAAATACAAAGAAAGGGAATTTAAAAAAGAAAAATAGGAATATAGATACATAATAGAGTGCATAATAATGGTAGGTTTTTATTGGATTGTAAAATTCAATTTTACACTCAAAACAAACGAGTATAGAGTATTTAACATCCAAAATTCTTCGATGCCAAGTTTAAAACAAACATACTCTTAAAGTTTAATAAATAATTAACATTGATGTGAATAACTAGAAATATACTATTAAAAAGTTATTTGATGTCGAACTGGATATTTTAGTTATAATTGCATATACTTTAAGTTAATGACCTATAAAATTAATAATTTTCCAATTAAAAGAGTGTACCAAGTATTTAATTACTTTATAATTATTGAAAATGACGTAACATTTATAAAAAAATTCCATACGTAAACTTAATTATTAAAGCTAACAAAATATATCATTTAAGGTAGTTACGTTCAAATCTTTAAATAAGTTTTTAAAATATGTTTTAATAAAATATTTGTATATACTTTTATAATGTCTTTTTTTTTTTTTTTTTTTACAAATACTGAATTTTACGGGATTTGCCCTAGAAAATCTTGAGATGTCTTTTGACATGATTTTGTGAGATTTTGATTATTAAGTTTATTAAATTAAGATGACAACATTACTATTTTCACTCCATATTACCAAACATACAATATTTCTTATTATTTAACTATAAAATATTATTATTTTTTAAGGTAACTGATCAAAAATAATAAATAATACTTTAAATTTTATTACACGTACAAGCGTTTCATAGAAATTTGTGTGTTAATTAATTATGTTTGATGATGCACTAGAGATGATGGTGGGTGAATCAAGAATGTGCAAATCGAGAAGCCGCGAATTCAGGGGAGGATGTTTCATCCGGCACAATACCTGCAGAATAGTTTGTCTGCATGAGAAGTTTGTAAGCGGCAAATGTGAGAGAGGACGTTGCTACTGCATGAAGCCATGCGATGACAGCGGCGGCGGCGAGAAGCTAGCCAGCTTCACTAGTTGAAGAGGATGCTGCTCTTTCTGGATATATACAATATTTGTCATTCCTCCAATAAATAAATCAATAAAAACCCATACTCTTTTTATCTTTTCTCTCTTAATTTCAAGATTTAGTTGCCAATTAAGAGTTTCACACTATAATACTTACATAGTGAAAATAAGTTGGTGCCTAAGGTTGCTACTGTTGACAATTAGATACACACCTTTTGGGTATTTCTGATAACGGGTAATTTTATTAAAATAATGAGGTCATGTACACATATTTTTATAAGTTTATATACCAATTTCATAATATATGAGTTTTATTCCAATTTAATTTAGTTCGGGACAATTCTTCACCTTAATTCAACAAACTAAGATAATGGGAAATAAAATTTGGACCTTTTTTTTTTTTTTTTTTTTTTTTTTTTGTGATGAAGAGGACATAATTACAATCATAGTTATAGAAATAGATTACTTATTTTCCTTTTGTTTTATTATTATTATTATTATTATTATTATTATTATTATTATTATTATTATTATTATAATTATATACACACACACTTATTTCTTGCAAACAAGTTTTTACCGAGTTCATAGGTTTATAATAAAAATTTAAATTTTACAAATATTTATATGCATCGGGTGCACTGGATTACAGTATACCAGATAGCCCAAAAAAAAAAAAAAGGAAAAAGAAAAGAAAAAAGTCTTTGTCTTTGTAATAGGTAGTAATAATAGAATTTTGCACAAATATCAAACTATTATTAGAAGATAAGATCTATGTAAAGTAAAATGAATAATATAATCCAAATATTTTACGACTTTTATGATTAGCACAATTTCTAGATAATTTATAATTAATACTTTTTAATTTTCATAATTTGTTTATTTTTAAATTTAACTTAAATAGAGTTCCACAGTGTAACTCGAATATTTAGAAAATATTTTGTGTAATCATATTTTTTCACATATTTACAATTCTATCTTGTTCATTAAAGCTTTATGTTTAACTTAGTTAAAAAATATTATTAAATACACAAATATATGAAAATAAAATATTATTTCTAAAATGTGAGAAATATAAAAAAATTATTTAAAAAATAAAAAATTGAAATTTATTTAAATAAGCATAACTAAAAATTGTATCTCAAAATGACGATATAAAATTAAAATTATATTTTTGCACGAAAATTATTCAGAAACCTAGAAAAATAGACTTAAAATCTAAAAAAATATTTCATATGAAAATAATTCTATCCTTGCAATTACTTTCAAATTAGTATATATTTCTAGATTTTCTGGTTTTGGTATAATTTTAACGCGCAAGATACGTTTTAGTTTTATCATCATTTTGAGATACAATTTTAGTTATGCTTATTTAAATCATTTTTAAAGTTTATTTCACAAATTTTTATGGGTTTTTAACTTTTTTAGTTTTCTTGGTTTATATTTTTTAAGTTATAGAGATAAGATTTTTTTTCATATTTATTTAAATTAGAAGTAAATGTCAATGAATGAGATAAAATTAAGAAAATGTGAAGGAAATGGAACAACTAATGGATAATAGAATTGATTTTATTTTTATATATTGTAATTTAATTAATAATTATTTAAACATTGTGTTATAATTATTAAAAATCGCAAAACATTAAAATAAAATGGTATATTTTGGCATGTACTCTAATGATTTGTGTATTTTGACCATTTATTCATGATAAGTTATAATTTGTGTGTTTATCAACTGCATTTAAAACAAAGTCCGTTCAATGCTATCCCGAGATTGAATCAATATTTATTACTAATTAATAATGATGATTACCATAGTACCCATAAGCTTATCCTACGTTAGGTGCAAAGCTTTCTTGTGAGATCATTTCATATATAACTGTGTTACTTGATGATAAGTCCACTAAAAAAAAGAAAATCAAAATTTTTAAATGAAAAAAAAAGATATATTATAAAAACTAAAAAAGTGAAAAGAAAATCCTGAAAATCTAAAAATCCTAAAAGATTTTCTTTTTCATTTTTTAAACCATAAAAGAAGTATGAGAACCGAAAAACTGATTTTTTTTTCTTTTCCAGAGAAATTGAGCTTCATCTCCCAAAAATTTATTCCAAGAATAGTCTTATACAAATTCTTGGAGTAAATTATAAAATTAGTCTCACAATGATAGGACATTTGTAATTTTAGTCCCGTTCAAATTTAAATTCACAATTATGTCCCATAAAATTTTTTTGCGAATTTAATCCTATGCATCTCACGTTCTTTTTTTTTTTTTTTTTATGAAACTTTTTTGTCGTGGCTTTTAAATTTCCACACAATTTGAAAAAAAGAAAAAAGAAATGCCATTTAAACAAAAGAAATTTAAAATGTTTAAAAGAAAATGGTTGTCTTCTTTAGAGAAAAAACCCTTAAGTAATCAAAACTCTAGCTCATTGATATTTAATTACTTAGGGGTTGTTCATTTAAATAGACAATCATTTTGTTTTAAATTATTGTAAATTTCTTTTGTTTATGTGGCATTTATTTTTATTGTGTGGCCCTTTATTTATTTTTTTTTCCTTTTTGCAGGTTGTTTGAAAATGTAAAAGCCACATCAGAAAAGTTTTACCAGAAAAAAAAACATGAGATGCACATGTCAAATTCTAACAAAATTTTGAATTTCCACCCAAACTAGGATTAAATTCGTGAAATTAAAATTATTATAGGACATAATTGCAAATTTACATTTGAATATGATTAAAATTGTAAATATCTTATAGTTGTTGGACTAATTTTACAATTTTCTCCAAATTTTTGCCTCTTAATTTCAGTAGTTTGAAATCTCCATTTCTCAGTCACATAAATTGGGGGTTAGTATCTTCTATTATATTTTATTTTTCATCTTTACTAAAAAATAATTACCGTACACTATATGTATATAATGATATTGCTAATTAATCCCCAGTCAAAAAAAAAATTATTGCTAATTAATAATATCATTAATTATATATAAAATGTATTAAAAATAATAAAATAAAAAATACAAAATAAAATAGAAAATCTAATCCGATCCTTCCAAGAAAATATGAAAGATATGAAAAGAGTTGGACTTTTGGGATGAGAGATAAACTCATCATTTATAAAAAGGGATTCTCTTTATCATAAATTAAATGCAAGTACAACTATTGTTTTATAATTAACGTTTAGGATATATATGTCTTAATATCTCTTTATCATATGCTTGTGCTTATAAAAGGCTTGTCATATTTCGACAAACTCATAACTCATAAAAACTGGGTAAACCTAGTTATATAATCCATATGATACACTAATATATGTATTTGTGAAACAATTTTTCCATATGATACACTAATTTACCAATGTTTATTGATCCAATTACACCAGAACTGATTACGGTTCGTGCTGCAAATGAAGAAGTCGTGAGTTCCGAGGAAAATGCGTCAAACTGACTCAATCAAACTGCAATATTGTATGCACTTACGAAAATTTCAATTATGGGGTATGTAGGCAGGGGCGTTGCTACTGAGGGAGGCCATGTGATGCACCGGGTGGTGGTAAACCACCGTCGAGCAGAGGGACGCCACCCAGTGAAGAAACACCGAGTGATGGCCCGCCGAGCGACAGCGGAGACGACTGATGAGGCGGAGATGGAGGAGCAGTATTCTGCGGTTTTTGGACGGAAGGTGAAGACTAATTAAGTGAAAAATAACTTATATAGTCGCCGTATTTCATTAAACTTCTTTAGTTGTTGTAGACATATATACATTGATCAATAAACCTGCAATAATATTATATTACATGTTTGCAATTTGATTGAACGGATGATTAGTTGAACATTTATAAGTATTAATTGATTGATCAAGAATATAAAATCAAGAAATATCTTTGGAGTTTTTACAATATTTATGTTTGCAATTTTTAATTAGCATCTATGATTAATGCATATTTTCTAAGCATGGTACCATTTAGCGTTGAAAATTTGGAAGACGACCCAATAACCTGAAACGAACTGAATAAGAATATAGTGGCTAGAGTTAATTTTTTATGGGTTAGAGTTGAAAGTGGGTCGAACTGAAATGACACGAAAAGGAAATGAGTCCGATTAGGTCCACCGGTGACCTGTTTTATAATTATTTAAAAAAATATATTGTAATTTTACTAGATATGCAATGCTATTTCGTAAAAAAAAAACGTGTATATACGGTAAAAGTTCTATCACATGTTATTATTGAACGTTTCAACTATTATTTTGTGGATTTCAACATTTCTACATTGACATATATAATGAATCATTTATTGTTGTGTAGGTTTTTATAATTTTATGATAATATTTTAATCGATAGTTTTATAGGTTTAATCACATTACTCGAGTATTCAGTTATAATTTTTTTACATGAAAAATTAAATGAGTCATGTTCAAGTTTATACAAAATTTATAATAATCATATTCCATTTTAATTCACTAACTCATGATCCGACCTATTTGACATTTCCAGTAGTATATTCCAGCACTATAAGAGTTAACCATAATATATCATAAAATTTTCAAATAAGTAAAAAATGGCGTAAAATATGAATGAACGAAATATTGTTCAAGCTTTGATTTAAAATATAATAAATATATTACATTTTTTCCAGAATATATAATAAATTTTATAATAAATTGATGAACCGTTTAAATTATAATTTATAGAATTTGGAAGTTTGTTCAGGCACAATAAGGATCTTGTAAGCTTTAGGCCTCGAGGTAGCTCAATAATAAATGAGTCAAACTAATAATCTCTTAAAACTAGAACATTTATTAACGCATAGAGAAAGAAATTTGAACGCATAAACCACATATAACAATAACAAAAGCTCATGAAGATTCAGAAATGCTATTAGTAGAGATTGGATGGGGCAAAATTGGTTTGGCCCGATGGGCTGGTCCAACAGGCTAGATATTTGACTTGCGCTGGGCTAATAATTTTAGGATTGAAATTTGATCGGGTCTATTTGGCCTGACTCGATGGGCCAATAGCTTATGATGCATGAGCCGTCCCAATAGATTTACTGTTTTTTGGGGTGTTGGGTCAGATTGAAATTAAGATATTGTGGTCTGATAAAATTTCGGATCGACCTGACCTTTCTCAAACCTTGTCATTGACCTCAAAGCTTCGGATCGACCTGACCTTTCTCAAACCTTGTCATTGACCTCAAAGCTTGGGCCAAGCCGGGCGGCCCAAATTGCCCCCTCCAGTAGAGATTATATTGACTAATTTTCGATTACATCAATGAACTTCTCATACCTCTTGCATTAAACTCAGAAATTATCCTTGTGCAAAGCATGCTTCATTCTATACAAACCATGATTTCAAAATTGTATTAATTGAGAGTCATATGTTGGAGCATAACATGTGGACATAAAGATAATCCACAAATCTTCGTACTTAATTGAGAACTTTAGCCAAGTAACCAAGAAACAAATTGGAGATAAAAAAAAGTAACAACTAGAGATATCAATACATGTCTTCTTAGGAAAAAAATCACTTTTGGTCGTATTAAATTATAGGCAATTCAATTTTGGTTCAATATTCTTTTTTTGTCCTTATTTTTCTTTTCACAATTTTAGTTCCACCATTTCACTTATAGTCTTAACAATTAATTATTTATCTTAATTGAAACGTTAATGAATAATTTTGCTATGTTAGTTAGTCAACCTTTCATTTTTAGAACTAAAATTGAAGCGATGGGACAAAAAATGCAAAAAACAAAATTGAGTACAAAACAAAAATGTAATAACTTTAAATCAAATTCGAATTAACTCTAATTTAATGAGAACAAGAAAAAAAAAAAAAAAAAAGAAGTTATTTTCCTATCTTTAGGGCTGGCAATATAATTTTATCCCTAATTAATTCATTATTTGTAGGTGGCTGCAGTGGCACCACCTGTAAACGATGCTATAACTGGCTTCATACTATTACCGATATCCCAACCCCATGTACATCTATAAATTGGCCGTTGTTCCTCAAAAATCATATTCGCAGGTTCAATCTCATGAACATGGAGAAGAAGATTTATGGGATTGTTCTCTTACTCCTGTTTCTCTTGGCTCGTAATCTCTCTCTATCTCTCTCTCTCTCTCTCTCTCTCTCTCTCTCTCTTTCTCTCTCTCACGATATGAATGAATGCAGATGAAGTGATGATAGAAGCAGAAGCAAGAAGCTGCTATTCAAGAAGCAGGCACTACCACGGTAGGTGCTTCTTCAGAAGTCAGGTAAATAACTGCAGAACAATCTGCAGAGAAGAAAGGTTCACAACTGGCAAATGCGCCCGTGGAACATGCTACTGCGCAAAGCAGTGTAGCATTCCGGGAGGTGGTCATCATCCACCACCTCCTCCACCACCCGAAGAGTCCGGCGGCGGCGGAGACGGCGGCGAAGGCGGTGGTAGTGGTGGCGGAGGTGGTGGTGAGGAAGGCAGTGAGGCCTGAAAGCAAAGATCTCTTCAGCACGCACCCCATGCAGTAGTAACTAGACGTAATAAACTACCTTGTTTTGAGTTTGATGAGTTGTTCGGAATCGGTCACATTGTAATAGAGCATTATTTATTACGTACATGATTATTTATGGTGCTATGTTATTAAATTATTCAGAGTTTTTAATCTCTGTTTAAAGTTTAAATAATAGTTTATCATTGCTATTAATCAAGATTTCTTATTGTGCTTATGAATAATAGTTTTGAAAACAAAAATGTTTCTTTGTTTCCCGAAAAAGGTTCGGGTTTGGGAAAAAATATTGTTCAAAAAAAAAAAAAAAAAGTCATCTTTCGAAAGTTAAGGTTTTGTTTTGTTACATTAATTTTTTTATTTAACAAACAAATTATATATGATTGAATTAATTAAATTAAAATAAAAAAATCATGTAAATACAATTTTATATTTTAACAAAGTGAAGCTTTATCAAATTGACAAAAAAATTAATTTGCACTCTTAAATAATATAACAATTTTCCTGAGATGAATGGAGTAGCTGATAGTCATGAATACGCCGGTATGAATATTGTAAATACAATTTTCAAATTTAGAACAAGTCTATAATACAATATTATTACACAATTTCAAAATTATCTCTTTTAATTTAGGATAAGGGTATAACATAATTCAAAATTATTCTTTTACTTTTACAATTTTATCTTTTATCATTTTATTGCTTGAATTTGGTTTTTTTATAGCCAAAATTCAAATTTCTCGTTGGAGAATTATATGTATACTACACACGGTCATGTCAAATTGAAGATTTTCATTCTTTTGATGTAGAAAACAATGTAGATGCACCCAAATAAATAACATAACATCAAATAAAAGCTAAAATTGACCTTGGAACCAATCGAACAATAAAAATCCTTAATTTGACATAGTCATACGTGTTACACGTGCAATTATTCGACGAGAATTTTTAATTCTAATAAAAAAGACTAAATTTAAAGAATTAAAAAGAAAAATAATAGAACTATAAAAATAAAAATAAATGACAAATTTTAGGATTGCGATGAGTTACAGAGACAAATCTTTTTTGTCGATAACCTCGTACCAATCAATTTGTTAGAACCTTTCAACATAAAAATCCAATTACAATTTTAAATATTTATACATGGATAAAACAAACACATGTGGTGTCGATTCTATTTAAAAATAAAAATAAAAATAAATTGAAGACAAACTATATAAAATAGTACTTCTTTTTTTTTTTTTTTTTAGTTTTGGTAGATGTCTCTTTAGCCCCTCGATTACACATTTTATCGGCTTGATGCTAAATTACTAATGAGTGGGTGGATTGTCATGGTGGGTTGAATTTTTGATAGGTCTCGGTTCAGTTTCTTTGTGGAGAAGAGGTTGGCAGCCCAAAAAGTTTAGTTATCTTTATAGAGAACGGGCCAGAGGCCCAAAATCATATCGTAAATAGTTAATGTAGTAGATGGGCCTTATATATATATATATGTATATGTTTGTTTATATTATTGTGCATGTGACGTGTGCATTAATGCCATCTTACATTGTGCACGTGCGTGCAATTATAGTAATAATAATAATTAAAAAAAGATAGCACATAGCTATAATAAACATGTGTCCATTCCATATAGTAATTTGAAATGATGTAATGCAACTTCCAGAAAAGTTGGCCAAATTAAACATGTGTGAATTCAAAAAATTAGGCTACTTTTAAAGAAATACTTTTCATGAGTATTTTCGTTCTTGTGTCTCGAATGTCATTTATATAAATAAGACAAAATTAGGAGGAAAATTATAAGTCATCAAATTCTTAGGGATAACATTTTTATTTAAAACTTGTTAAACAATTTTAGTTTTATACAATCAATAAATTTATAGTACAAAGAAAATCATGACGTCAACACCTATCAAAATCGACCTTGGGACCACAAAAAGAAAAAAAAATTCTCAATTTGACAATTATATACGGTGCACGTGCAATTATTTGATGATAATTTTGAATTCTGGCTAAACAATATTCAAATTCTAACAATTATAAAGATTAATAATGAAATTAAAAAATAATAAAATAAACTACTGATTTTAATACTGGCTATAAATTATTCGACGAGTTTTGCAAATGGTGAAACTATAAATACATGTGCAATTTTTTAAGCTTAAGGGGATGTCAGATTAGCAGCTTATAACACATTTTATGGGTTTGATGCTAAATTTATAATTACCTGCTGGATTAAATTTACAATTACCTGGTGGGTAAAATTTTCGAACGGTCTCGGCCTAGGTATCATATATTTTTCTTTGGAGAGAACGGACCAGAGGCCCAAAACCATATCGTAAAAAACAATTGTCCGAAAAAGTATAGTTCCAAAAGTCGGAAGTGTTATTAAACAAAGTTTCAATAATATCCTAATGACAATAATGTTTTGAGTAAAAAATAATAAAAAAAATCAAAACTAACTCATAAATGAAGGAATATAATTAAAAATAGATAGCTTATACATAGTTGCTCTTTCCTCTCTTTCATAAGTAGGTTACTTTCAATTTATAAAAATACATGAATATTAGATAGCAAATACATGAATTTAAAATGATTTAATTCATATTGATCACATGAATTAATTAATTTTCTAACTTTAATATCTCTCTAACTCCAACCTCATCTCTGCATCTTGAACTTCTCCTCCACCCCCTACTCCTCATCATTATCATCAATTAATTGTGATGTCCTAAATTTACAATTGGAACATTACTACTTGACATTTAATTTAATTATTTTCTAATATTTCAAAAGATGGTATTTTAAAATAAAGAAGTTTAACTGCAAAATCATATGGTGGAAACAAACATAATATAGCTCGTATAAAATTTTTATTACACAATATAAACAATTTTGATTGAAGAAGCCTACACAGTTAGAGTCGAAACCACGACCAAGCTCATCCTTCCTTAACCTCTTTATCTGAAAAGGTGAGAGGGTAAGTGTTGGAAAACACTCCGTGGGCTAACACTTTTACCCACAAGAGTACATACACATGAAAACACAACAATTTACATCGCATAGAGACACATTGCACACTAAAGGCTTCACACATAACCATAAACCATGAATCCTATAACATGTATATTATTTACTTATTATAATACATATAGGAGCACATCAATCTTGCTTGGGACCGCTTTGTCCCGCTCGAGCATCATGAGTTTGGGAGCTACTCGAAGTAATCTTTCGATTAGAATCTTATATGGGTCATACCCGCAAATCTTAGCCATATCAATGTACGGTATTATCCGTATACCTTACACCTTGTGCGGCTCTACTGCAAATCTTGCAAATAAGACATCACATATGTATGTCAAACATTCTCTTCATAGAATCATGTCATCAAACCATCATCATGTCACATTTAACATTCATAATACTAATGCATATCATAAATAATTGCCATATATTCATGCATATTTCTCTATAGGGTAATTAAACAAACCATAACACACGATGAGTATGAGAGTATCACCCACCTCTTACAGTAGTAGGGATGGTATCTGCAATTATGTCTGGTCCTAAAACCGAGGTCTCCAGAGCTCCTACAATAGGGATGAATTATTCATTATTAACCCCTTAATTAAATAAAATCGTAATATATGAAATACTAAGATGCTGCTGACTTGAAACTGTACAAATTTACTTAAAACATGTTAGGAAGTGGGAGTGGGGACTAATATTTATAAATGTTGTGACAACGAGCTTCTATTAAACGTAAACACATTCTGACCTCGAAGTACATGCACAGTAAATAAATTCAAAACTTCAATTTTCTCAACACCAATTATACATACTAAAATTTGTGACATTTTTTTCTGCTGATTTGAGTCCAATCGGACTTAAAACGAAGATTTTATGACGATTTGATGTATATTTCTATGGTGCAGTAAGGAATGAATATTTTATAATTTGCAAACTATATGGAGGAACAAGCTAAAATTTTAACTATAGAAACTAAAATGCTGTGAAAGTATGCTATAAACATTTCGTGCCCTTCTGAGAAGATTTACTATTTATTTTGGATTTTTGAAACCGAAATAACTAAAGCTATAAATCCTGCCCGAACGTAGGAAAACTATCATAACTCCTAAAATATAAATTAGATCGACTTAAATTTTTTTTATGAAAGATGAATAACACCATAGAAACGACATATTAAAATTTGAAGATTTTTCGATAACTACAAACTTGTATTTCAATTTTTTAAATCAGAATCGTAACAGTTTATAAATATGGATTTAGAGTAATAGAAAATTCATATAAAATAAAATAGATACCCAATTGACCTGAAATTTTAAATCTGAATTTAAATCATAGGAATGAATGAAATACTCAAATTTTAAGGGATTTGGATATGTATAAGAATATATTTGAATTTTACAATCTTAAACGCTGGAATTTGTAAACTTGGATAGCAAGTGATATAAAATTCGTATAAAATAGAATACATCTCCAATATGCTCGAAAGTTTAAGCGTGGCTCCTAATCATAATAGCAAACAATTTATTAAAATTTCATCGAGTTTGACGATATATACATAAGACTTTTGAATTTTTTTTAACAAAAGGTACATGAAAGTTGAAAGGAAGGAAGAAGGATATTGAATGGAGGATGGTGGCTGTTTGGAGAATCCAAACCCTAATTTTTTTATGACTATTAATCTATAATTAATCCCTCTATTCTATATTTATATTCGGACTTGTCATCCTATTAGGCTCTGTGCCACATTTTGTGGGCTTTATAATATTAAATCTAATTTTATTAAGCCCAATTATAACTTAATAAATTCAAATCATGGCCAATGTTAATCAAATAACTTAATCATTCTTTTCAATTTCCTTCCACATACAAATTATACAATTATAAAAATAATCTAATTGCAATATTTTCATAAATTACAAATTAAATCATGAAATGATTTTATAAAACCATGAAGTCATAAAATTTAATATATAACAACATTTCAAATCTCAATTATCATGCTATTAATTTAAGTCAAATAATTATACATAAACCATGAAAATCAAAATCTTATAATTGCACATAAAATCATGAAAACTTCTATTGAATCACTTAATCATGCTCTAATTGTCCATTCCACAAATAAAATCATAACGATAATAATTAGAATACTTAATAATTAAGTCATAAAAATTCTCACATGAAATCTTTTAAAAATTTAATATTATGAATCATAAAATTATGATAATTGGTACTTTCATAAAAGTAATTTTAATAATGCAATAAAAATTCGGGTTATCACATTAATCTTGTTTGGAAATGACTATCCACGAAGCACTTTCAGCTAGCGAGGCCATGCTTCAAGATGAATTATCCAAATTGTTCTTCTTGTCGGTAGGAACTCGGTAATATTTACACACTATTGATGTAGTTCTCCAATGGAGTGTTGTTGAACTTGGAAATGTTGTTCTTGCGCGATGACAACTGTCTTCTCTTAGTTGCATTGTAGTGATTCTTTATGGTGTTTTCGCTCCTCCCCAGTAAGCTTTGTGTGTTTTTCTGCCCTTCGGCTTCGTACTTATATGTGGGCTTGGATCAATATCCTATCCTCTTCCAACGACCATCGATCTTTTAGAAAATCATATTTAGTTGTGTGATTACTTTTTGGAGAGACAGAGGGTAATGTTATCTCTAAAGTACTTTAAAATAAATAGAGATGTATTCTCTCCATGCCTTTAAATATTTATGGTATAATTGGCTTTTTAACAAATAATTTAGCAAGATTCTCGGGGTAAATCAAAATTTTTGGATTAGATCATAATACATATATATTTATGTATATGTGTATATAATTGTGCAAGTCACGTGCGTAGTGATATCTCGACTTTAAAAGCAATAAATTTATGTTATTTTCAGGCATCCAAATATTTAGGGTATATTTGACTTTTAACAAATCATGTGGGGAAATTTTATTTGGAATAAATCATATATATATAAACACATAATCGTGCATGTCACGTGCACAACAATGTCATCTTTCATCTTGCATTATGCATGTGCGTGCATGCCCAAAAAAACAAAGAAGATAACCCAAAGGATAAGGAATATTTGTCATTCCATATAATGCTTTGAAATGATGATCAAATGCAACCTCCATGCAAGTTAGCCGAATTAAACATGGGTAAATTCTTAAAATTAGGCTACTCTTAAAGAAAAAAAAAATTCTAGAGATATTTTCTGTTTTTGCGCCTTAAAGTGTCATTTGTAAAACAAGACCAAATTAAGAAGAAAATTATAAGTCATGAGATTCTTAGGATTGAATGTACCATGATATTATTCATAAACATATATTATAAAACGCATGCAACCCACATGCTAGGATTGAATTCATTAAATCGATATATTTTCATCAACTTTTTTTATTGATTTTAATATGATTTGGACTGAAAATAATTATTAACTAATAACTTTTTTATAAAACTTATAAACCTATTTTATTTTTATACAATAAGTAAGTTTATTATAGAAACAAGACTCCTATTTTGAGGTATATGAATTATATATTTTAATACAAAACAATATTTTTTACATATTTATGAGTAAAATAATAAGATATATATTTGGGATATTCTTAAATATTGATTCATAAATATAAATATAAATATTTAGACTTGCTGTTGTAGTTCTTACGTGATGACAATTACCTTCTCTTAGTTGCGGTTCTTTATGGTATTTTCACTCCTCCCTAGAAGGCTTTGTACGATTTTCCTCCATCAATTGCCTACTTGTTTGAGAGGGAGAGGGAGAGGGAGAGGGGAGGAGAGGAAGATATTGTTTTGTTTGAATTTTAAAGGAGATAGATGAGTATTATCTCCATGCATAAAAATATTTTGGGTATAATTGATTTTTTAATAAATGATGAAGCAATGCTTGTCTTATATTAAAATTTTGGATGACATCATATATGTATGTAATTTATAATATTGTGCATGTCACATGTACAGTGATGCATAGATTTTAACAGTAATAAATTTATGTTATATCCATGCATCCAAATATTTAGGGTACAATATACTTTTTAACCAATCATGTAGCAAAGAATCTTGTGGTATCTCTCTCTCTCTCTCACTCACACACACATAGATATATATAATTATCGTGCATGTCACGTGCATAGTAGTGTCTTCTTGCATTGTGTCTGTGCATGCAACAACAACATTAATAATAATATTTTTTTAAAAAGAAAGATAGCACAACGGATAAGAATTTTTATTCCATTCAAATGTATTACTTTGAAATGATGAAATGAGCGTCCATCCAAGTTGGTCAAATTAAACATGTATGAATTCCAAACAATAGGCTACTCTTAAAGAAATAATCTTCATGAGATATTTTCCGTTCTTGTGTCTTGAATGTCATTTATATAAATAAGACCAAATAAATAGGAAAATTTTAAGTCATCAAATTCTTAGGGATAAAATGTTTGGTGAACGTACTATAATACTATTCATAAATATATTTAAAGAATACATGTAACGCACATGTAACACCTATCAAAATTGACCTTACGACCACAAAAAAAAATCCTCAATTTGACAGTTATATGCGTTGCACGTGCAATTATTCGATGATAATTTTGAATCCTGGCTAAACAAAGATCAAATTCTAACCATTATAAAGATAATTAATGAAATTTAAAAATAATAGATAAACTACTGATTTTAATATTGCCTATAAATTATTGGTCGAGTTTTTCAAATGGTGAAACTTTTTCTTAGGATCTTTCAATATTTTAAGCTTATGGGGATGTTAGATCAGCTTCTTAAAACACATTTTATCGGCTTGACGCTAAATTTCTAATTACCTGCTAGGTTAAATTTCTATTTACCTAGTGGGTTAAATTTTGAATGGTCTCGTTCTAGTTATCATATTTCTTTCTTTGTAGAGAATGGACTGGATGCCCAAAACCATGCTGTTAAATATAAGAACTATCAGAGTTAATGGAGGAGATGGGCCTTATTCCCAAGGTCTGTATTTCTTTTACATTTTTTTTGTAATGGTGTAATTTATTTAGAAAAATAAAACTAATAAGTTTTAAGAAGTTACACTTTATGTCCATCCCAAAATAAAAGACTTGTTTACAAAAAAATAATAATAATAATAATAATTTGTCCCAAAAAGTTATAATTCGAAAAGTTGAAAATGTTATGAAGCGACGTTTCAATACCCTAATGACAATAATGTTTTGAGTAAAAACTAATTAAAATATCAAAACTAACTAATAAATGAAGTACTATAATAAAAAATAGATAGCTTATATGTAGTTTTTTTTTTTTTTTTTTCTCTTTCATAAGTAGGTTGCTTTCAATTTATAGAAATACATGAATTTAAAATGATTCAATTCATATTTGATCCAATGAATTAAATAATTGTCTCACTTCAATATCTGTCTTAACTCCAACCACATTATCTGCATCTTGAAGTTCTCTTCCACCTCCTCCTCATCATCACCATCAATCTTAGATTTCAAAAACTTATCTAGTACTTGTTTGGAAATGACTATCAATGAAGTACTGCCAACTGGTGAGGACGAGCCTCAAGATGAATTATCCAAATTGCTCTTGTTGTCGGAGGAGCTTGACAACATCGACACACTCTTAATATAGTTCTTGATAAGGTAATTATTGTCAATATTATTCAAAAATTCTAATTAATTTATTATTGGTTGCAGATATTGTGGAAATATTCTTAGAAGAAAGTCAAGGTTGAATGAGAAGAGAAAAAGAAGGAAAGGCACGGCTAAATACAAGAAGAATCAAGAGGAATCTGGTAACAAATCTTTGAAAGATATGATATATGCATATCAAGGCCATCTATACACAGATATGCATATCACAACCAAAATATGAGAAGATACCGGCAGATTCCTTGGAGGACATGGAGAGACTATAAATACAACCTCAAGCTGTAGAGGCTGGTAACTCTCCAAGATTATTCAATTACCATCATATGGGCAGAGAGATATAAAGAGGCTGATGAGTGTGCTGTTATATTCGTAAGAATACAACAGACTGGGAAGAACTCAAGGGCGAACCGAAGGCGAACCTCGCAGAGTCTGGATTACTTTGGAATTTCACCACACGTTGATTTTGAGAGATTTCAACTTTGTACAAACGGGAGTTTGTATTCAAATTCATCTAGGGGATTAGATGGTCAAGTAAGTGTTTTAGAAGATTTAGTTACACGGGTAGACAAGTATTTAGGGGGAGTCAAATACGTGTAAGTTCTACTGTAACATTTGTGGGAACAAATATGTCTTCTAATGAAATTACTTGAGAGGAAGAAAGGATTTCTTCCTCGCTTAAAATCAAACTTTATTTTAAGCTTCCGCATGTTCATTTACAGTTCGAACTACTGGTGAACACATACACACGCGCACATAATCTGATCTATCAATTGGTACCAGAGCAGGTTCCAGTTTTTTTTAAACAGGTAGATCCAGGGACAGACACATGGGTTCACATGAAGGGACCACACTACGCCCACCCTCGCTTGATGGTCAAAACTATCCATTCTGGAAATCAATGATGATTATCTATCTAAGATCCAAACGATGTGGAGAAGCAATCCAAACAAAGTGGACGTGGCCTAAGATGCAGGATGAAAGTGATATAACTAAGATTGTAGACAAACCAAGAACACTATGGACGGAGGACGAAAAGTGTGCCGAAGAGGCAAACTACATAGTATTGTATGCTATTTTTGCTTCGGTTGATGTCATGAGACACAAGTTGATTATACACTGCCAAACCGCCAAAGATGCTTGGGATGTTCTACAAAAACAATTTGAAGGAAATGAGTTCGTAAGAAAATTAAAGTTGCAAAGATTGGCCAGACTATTCGATGGAATACAAATGAACGAAGATGAAAACATTGAGATGTACTATGCTAGGTTCAGTGACATAGTAAATCAATGTTACACCCTCGGTGATGCTATCAAGGAAGATGTTCAAATCATGAAAATCATGAGAACACTAGCTCCTAGATTCAGAGAAAAAATCACAGTTCTAGAATCATTCATGAGAGTCACATCGATGACATTAGATGACTTGATGGGAGAGTTAAGGACGTTTGAGTTGAACAATCGCATGGACACACCTAAAAACAAAGGGATAGCCCTAAAGATAGAGACAGCAACTGAACAATTCGAGAATGATGTAACAACAGTTGCTGAAAAAATGACACTTCTCACAAAAAATTACAGCAAGCTTGTGAAAAAATACAATCAGAGGCAGCAGTTCAACAAAAGTCCGAACTCTGGAGAGAACATCAGAAAAAGTGGAAACAAATCTTCGAATACTAGGCAGGTAAATCGGAAGGACTCTGAACAATGCAGAGAGTGTAGTGGATACGGACACTATCAAGCAGAATGTCCAAATTTTCTAAGAAAGACCAAAGCTCTAAAAGCCACCTGGAGTGAATCTGAATCTGAAGGAGAAGAAGAAACTGACGAACAAAAGACAGAATACCCCAGTAACCTTACCATCTATACATCATCAAAGGACCTGGGATGTCTCACATCTGTTGTTCGAACTAATGAGGAACTAGAGTATACTAAGGAACCTGATTTTGACGATCCAATTCTGGAAGATCTAGAGAGATTGTATCTAGACGTATCTACCAGATGTGCCACATTGGAGAATCAAGTAAGGGAATACAAAAGTAAAGGCGCACTAAGCATGGAAAATTAGGAACTCAGTCAAGTGAAACATGACCTGCACACCACTAGGGAAATAAATGAAAGATTGAGAGATGACTTGATTATGTCCCAAAAGAATGTGAGGAATCTCGAACATCATGTCCAACTTTACGAGACAGAAAATAAGTCACTTAAAGCCAACTCTGAAACAGCTCGGACAACTACAACAAGCAATCACTAGGTAAACTCTTCCCTTACAAATGAACTAACACATTACTTCTCAAAATTGCAGGATAAGGATCATGAGTTAGCAGAGTTACGAGCTGAGCTGGACAAAGCAGTGCGAACCATACAAGGACTGAACAAAGTAAAAGCTAAATTTGATGAAATCCTGGCATATGGAAGACCACAAAACAATAAAACAGGAATATGATATATTGAAGAAAGAACATCGGGATCAACAGTCTTTGTACCATCTACAATTCCTACGTTCGACCATGAGGGACAGAATACTACAAGACAACCTGAGAAACAAGACACAAAAGGTATGAGAAATTTATTCCTATTTGTCATTACTGTGATGCACCTGGGCACATCCGACCAAGATGCTACAGAATGAAACGAGACCTACAATCAGGTAATATTTCAACTTAGAATTTATATGGTGTTCCTGTAAAAGATCATAGGCCTCTGGATTCCTCAAAAGTAAGAAAATTCAAAAACAGATAATCAAATGTGAAAATGGTTTGGGTTGTCAAGAAAAACATATGTCTTACTTTGTCAGTAGTCTCACTCGGGGCGAACAATACTGGAACATGGTTCTTTGACAGTAGATGCTCACGACATATGACAGGTAATGCAGCATACTTATCTGATATCACCCCAATAAAAGGAGAGTCAGTGACCTTTGGAGATGGTAAGAGTGAACGTGTCATTGGGAAAGGGACCCTCAATATTAATGGCATGCCTAAATTGTCTAATGTGTTTCTTGTTGAAAATCTTAAGGCAAATTTGTTGAGCATTAGCCAAATTTGTGACCAAGGACTCGAAGTAAACTTCACTCATGACAAATGCTTGGTGTTAAACAAAAATAATGAATGCATGCTTACCGGAACTCGGTCCACTAACAACTGTTATCTTCTTGACAGGAGTCATGAATGCTACAATGTTAGCTCGGGAGCAACAGAGATATGGCATAAAAAATTGGGACATATAGGATACAAACACCTCATTGCCTTGTCAAAATCACAATGTGTACGAGAACTGCCTAAACTCCCAAGCAAAGATCAAGGTATATGTGGACCATGCCAACTTGGCAAACAAGTAAAAAGCTCACACAAGGTAACACAAGATGTTTGCAGAAAACAGATCATGGCCTTGCTACATATGGACTTGATGGGTCCTGCTCAGACAGAGAGTGCTGGAGGTAAAAGATATATTTTTGTCTGTGTTGATGATTTTTCAAAATATACCTGGGTAAGATTTCTTCGTGATAAATCAGACACTTTTGTTGAATTTGAAAAATTAATATGACTGATAGAAAATGAAAAACAGGATTCTGTTGTTCAACTACGAAGTGACCATGGTAGAGCATTTGAAAACACTGCATTCACTGATTTTTGTGCCTCTCGAGGTATTGCTCATGAATTCTCTTCACCAAAAACACCTCAACAAAATGGAGTAGTAGAAAGGAAAAATTGCATATTGCAAGAAATGGCTAGAGCTATGATGATAGGCAAGGAAGTAGCCCAAAAATGGTGGGCTGAAGCCATAAATACAACATGCTATGTTACAAATAGGGTATATCTTAGGAAATGAATGGAAATGACTTCTTATCAAATCTGGAAAGGAAAAACTTCTAATTTAAGTCACTTTCATGTGTCTGGTTGTAAGTGTTATGTATATAATGATAGACAACAGTTAGGTAAATTTGATGCCAAAAGTGATGTTGGTATGTTCCTAGGATATTCGACCAACAGTAGATTCTATCGTGTCTATAATCTGAGAACTCAAACACTCTTTGAAAGCACTAATATTGTATTTGATGATTCTTTGATAAGACAGGAAGTTTACTTGGAAGAAGCAGGTTCATCAGCAGGTCGACCAATGGGAAACCAGAATAGTGAGAACATCACAGAAACTGACCAAGAACCAACAAATAAAAACAGTGATAAAGGTGAACCCTCAACAAAGATTCAGAAAGAACATCCCAAGGAACTCATCATTGGAGAACTTAATGAAGGGATAAAGACACGATGCAAACAAAAACCTGACTATCGGAAAATGGAGGGAATGGTTCACCATGCGTGCTACACCTCTATGGTTGAACCCAAAAATGTCAAAGAAGCGCTCAAGGATGATAACTGGATACTAGCAATGCAGGAGGAATTAGAACAGTTTGCCAGAAATGATGTCTGGACACTTGTACCAAAACCTGACAGTGAGAACATTATCGGAACAAAATGGATCTTCAAGAACAAAACTGATGAACAAGGTAATATCACTTGAAACAAAGCAAGACTCGTGGCCCAAGGATACACACAAGTAGAAGGAATTGATTTTGAGGAAACATTTGCTCCAGTTGCACGACTGGAGTCAGTAAGAATCCTTCTCTCCTTTGCATGTCTTAAGAAATTTATTCTTTATCAAATGGATGTAAAAAGTGCATTCTTGAACGGTTTCTTGAAAGATGAAGCGTATGTTGAACAACCAAAGGGGTTTGAAGATCCACACTTTTCGAACCATGTCTACAAACTGAGGTAAGCCCTTTATGGGTTGAAGCAAGCTCCAAGAGCATGGTATGAAAGACTGACAAAGTTTCTGATCGGTCAAGGATACAAACGAGGAGGAGTCGATCAGACTCTGTTCATCCAGTGGTCGAACAATGATATCACTATTGCACAAATCTATGTAGATGACATTGTGTTTGGATCCACATCCAAACAAAAAGTGAATGACTTCGTCCAGGTAATGTCTCGTGAATTTGAAATGAGCATGGTTGGTGAACTTTCCTACTTTCTTGGTTTACAGGTCAAACAATGCAAAAGTGGAATCAAGATACATCAAGAAAAGTATGCCAAGAACCTGGTAAAGAAATTTGGACTTGAAGGGTACAAAGTAGCACACACACCCATGGGGACAAATACCAAATTATCCAAGGACGAAGGTGGAACATGTGTTGATCCAACACTCTACAAAAGCATGATAGGAAGTCTCCTGTACCTCACTGCTAGTCGACCTGACATAAGCTTTAGTGTTGGACTATGCGCTAGATATCAATCAAATGCTAAGGAGTCTCAACTCAAAGCCGTGAAAAGAATCATACGATATGTGACAGGTAATAAGGATAATATTTGACAGTAGTTTTTAACCGTGTATATTTGATTTATATTCTTAATTCTCTCCTTAATTGTAGAATAGATCTCCTTAATTCTCTCCTTAATTATAGGATGAGATTGTTGTATCTTGGTGTATATATTTTCTTGTACACATGATTAATAAATCATCGATGATATTTTATTCATCTTTCATGGTATCAGAGCTCAGAAAAGATCCTAACTCTACTCTTCTGCTACCCTTTCTCTTCTCCTGTTCGTCACTCAAGAGGACCGGCTATCCTCCTCTTCGATCTACGTCCCTATCGATCTACCATGTCCACCATCACCACAGATCCACTTCCTATCGCAACCATGTTGAACATGGTGAACATCAAGTTGGAGATGACCACTTTTCTCATGTGGCGTCGCCAAATCGTTGACATGGCAGAATGCTTCGATATTATGGGCATTCTCGACGGGACCATTAAAGCTCCTCCTACCACCATCACTGCTACGGATGGCACACCCTCTCCGAATCCAGAATACAAGGCCTGGAAACTGAAGGATAAAAAGCTCCTTGCCGTTATCTCTTGTTCTCTAACCCCAGACGCTGCTTCCGAAATTTTCGAGTGTGAGACCTCGTTTTCTGCCTGGACTGCACTTCAGGCGGCTTTTTCGGATTCCTCCGCCTCTCATACCCACTCTCTCCGGGAGGAACTTCTCTCCTTGCGCAAAGGAGACTTGTCTGTTGATGATTATGGGCGCAAGTTCAAATCCATATGCGATCAGTTAACCGCGATTGGGCGTCCAATTGACGAAGAGGACAAAGGCCATTGGTTTCTCCGGGGCCTTGGTCTTCAATTTGCTAGCTTTGCTGATACTCGACTAGCCCTAGCCTCCATTCCGAAGTTCCGTGATCTTCTTCACCAGGCGCGACAATTTGAGGGTATGCTTCGCGCGATGGAGGCTGGACATTCGTCCTCTGCTGCTTTCACGGCTTCGAAGGGTCAGTCGTCTAGTGAGCGTTCTAAAGGCAACTTGGGAAATTCCTCGCCCCAGACTCAGGCTTCGCATGGTGGGGGACGCTCGTCAAATTCCTCTATACCAAACCAGCGCCAGTAATCGTTTAATAGAGGTTGGCAGAATAATAATGCCGGTCGTCGTCTGCCACGTTGTCAGATTTGCCGAGGGGAGCATTATGCTGACAAATGTCCAAAGTATGTGGCTGCTCAATCTGCTATGACTTCCGCACACCTTGCTCAAGCTTTCAACACGTCTTGCAATGTTTCGGATCCTTCTCCTGACTGGTACCTGGACTCCGGCGCTTCAGTACACATGACCAATCAGACTGGTGTTCTTGACTCATTTGAGCCTTATACGGGTAACAGCTCTGTTATTGTTGGTAATGGGTCTGCTTTAAATATTTCGCACATTGGTACCTCTAAATTATCTGGTGACGTACACTTATTGGATGTTTTAGTAGTTCCTCACATCACAAAAAACCTATTGTCCATCAGTAAATTAACTGCAGATTTTCCTGTCGATGTTGTTTTTTCTGATCGTTTCTTTGCGGTTCAGAATCGGGTCACAAAGGCAGTCCTGGCACAGGGTCGGTGTGATAAAGGGCTGTACTTGCTTGATCGGGGTGTTCCAGCATTGGTTGCGGCTTTAAGAAACAAAAATTTGCAGGCCAGTTTTGATTTATGGCACTTACGCCTGGGGCATGTCCCGTTTTCTATTATTACTTTATTGCAAAAATTAGGACATCTTTCTGTTACTTCGTTGTTGCCAAACCCTACTATTTGTTCCTCTTGCCAGTTGGCTAAGAGTAAGAGATTGTCCTTTGCTTTGAATGATAAACGGGCTAATGCAGTCTTGGATTTGATACACTGTGATTTGTGGGGTCCAGCCCCTATTGCTACTTCTGCTGGTTACAGATATTATGCTGTTTTTATTGATGATCACTCCCGTTTCTCGTGGATTTATCCTCTTTGTGCGAAATCGGAATTTTTTGGTGTGTTGGTGAAATTTCATGCCTTTGTGTGCAATCAGTTTTCTAGAACTATTAAGGCTTTCCAGAGTGATGGGGGCACGGAGTTTGTTAACTCTAAAGTTCGTGAATTTTTTTCTGTGCATGGCATTTTACATCGTTGATCTTGTCCTTACACTCCACAGCAGAATGGTCATGCAGAGCGTAAGCATAGGCATATCTCTAAGGCAGGTCTCTCGATGCTTTTTCATGCTCATGCACCGGCCTCCTTATGGTTTGACGCCTTTGCCACGGCAGTTTATGCAATTAATCGCCTTCCTTCTGTTGTGTTGTCAAACAAGTCACCATTTGAGCTCTTGTTTGGTTCCACTCCGAATTATGGCAATTTTAAGCCGTTTGGTTGTCGTGTGTTCCCGTTTCTTCGTGATTATGCTGACCACAAATTGGCACCTCGTAGTAGGCCCTGCATCTTTATTGGTTATAGCTCTATGCACAAAGGTTATCGTTGTCTCGATCCAGCTTCTTCATGAGTTTTTACGACTCGTCATGCTCAGTTTGATGAGCTTTGTTTTCCATTTGCTCGGTCCTCCACTTCTTCGGCGTTATCTGACCTGGAGATTTCGACTTTCTTGGATGGACCATTGCCTTCACCTGTTGTCTTCCCACAACGATCCTCTCCGCCATCATCTATTGCCTCGGCTCGGCCTCGAGTCATTTTGGATGAGCCTGATCCCATGACGCCACTGCATGAACCACTAGCCCAAGCTCCAGACCCACCAGGTTCACCGCCGGTTGCATCGCCACTTGTCACGGCGCCCACTCTAGCCCAAGTTCTGGACCCACCAGGATCACCGCCTGTTGCACCGCCACTTGTCACGGCACCCACTCATCCCATGGTTACTCGTGCCCGGGCTGGTGTGTTTAAGCCTCGTTATCCTGTTGATCTCTCCTCCACGGCTCTTTTATCAGTTCTTGTTGCTTCTTCTGAGCCTCGGGGTTTTAAATCTGTAGCAAAGTCCCCTGTCTGGCTTGCTGCAATGCAGGAAGAAATCGATGCTCTCCATCAAAATAATACTTGGGATCTTGTGCCTCGCCCTTCTGGTACAAACATTGTTGGTTCGAAATGGGTCTTTCGTACCAAATATCATGCTGACGGTTCCATTGAACGTCATAAAGCCCGCTTGGTGGCCCAGGGTTTTACTCAGCTTCCCGGTGCTGATTTTCATCATACATTTAGCCCCGTTGTCAAGGCTTCCACTGTTCGTGTTGTTCTTGCTCTTGCAGTTCGCTTTTAGTGGTCTATTCGTCAGCTTGATGTAAAGAACGCCTTTCTTCATGGGGTTCTTTCCAAACCAGTCTTCATGGCTCAGCCTCCGGGTTTTGTTGATCCTCGTTTCCCTGATCATGTTTGTCGCCTAAAAAAGGCGTTATATGGCTTGAAGCAAGCTCCTCTAGCTTGGTACCAGCGGTTTAGCACCTTTTTGCTGTATTTGGGCTTTCAACAGAGTCGTTCTGACTCGTCCTTATTCTACCTTCTCAAAGGTAAATCCGTCATTTATCTCCTCCTATATGTTGATGATATTATTATCACAGGTAATGACGAGGCTTTGCTACAATCTTTCACTGCTCGCACCCATAAGGAATTTGCTCTTAAGGATCTGGGCCGTCTGAATTATTTCCTCGGCCTTGAGGTTTCTTATACATCAGATGGTCTCTTTGTGGGGCAAGCCAAATATGCTCATGACATCTTGGAGCGGGCTAATCTGCTGGATTCTAAGCCTGTTGCCACTCCTCTTGCCGCCGGGGAGGTCATGGTTAGTGATGGATCTCCGTTTTCTGATCCTACATTGTACCGTTCTTTGGTTGGAGCTTTGCAGTATTTGACAATTACTCGTCCCGATCTGTCTTATGCTGTCAATGTCGTCAGTCAGTTTCTTCACTCACCCACTATTGCTCACTTTGATGCTGTCAAGCGAATTCTGCGCTATGTAAAGGGCACAGTTCATTTTGGCTTATCCTTTACTAGACGTTCTGATTCTTCTATCTTGGGTTATTCAGATGCAGATTGGGCTCGTTGCATTGAAACTCGTCGCTCCACCTACGGATACTCTATTTTTCTTGGTGGGAATCTTGTTTCTTGGAGTGCGAAGAAACAACCTACAGTTGCTTGATCAAGTTGTGAATCAGAATACAGGGCCATGGCTAATGCTGCTACAGAAATGGTCTGGCTGCTTAATCTTCTTGGTGAGCTCAAACTTACACCATCTTCTCGTCCAGAGCTTCTTTGTGATAATAAAAGTGCTATTTTCCTCAGTCAGAATCCGGTTTCTCACAAACGAGCCAAACATATTGATCTGGACTATCACTTCGTTCGTGAAATGGTGTCTTCTGGAAAGATTTCTACACGTTTTGTTCCTTCGCATTTACAGATTGCAGATATCTTTACCAAGAATTTACCCCGTCCTGCTTTTGAAGTTCTTCGATCCAAGCTTTGCGTTTGTCTTCACCCCACGCAACGCTTGAAGGGGGGTAATAAGGATAATATTTGACAGTAGTTTTTAACCGTGTATATTTGATTTATATTCTTAATTCTCTCCTTAATTGTAGAATAGATCTCCTTAATTCTCTCCTTAATTATATGATGAGATTGTTGTATCTTGGTGTATATATTTTCTTGTACACATGATTAATAAATCATCGATGATATTTTATTCATCTTTCAACTGGTACAACTAACTATGGCTTGAAATATTCCTTTGAGACTAAACCTTTCATTGCAGGATACTGTGACGCTGATTGGGCCTGCGACGTGGATGATAGAAAGAGTACTTCAGGAGGAAGCTTCTTTATTGGAAACAATCTTGTATCCTGGCTAAGCAAAAAGCAAAACATCATTTCACTATCAACTGCAGAAGCTGAATACATAGCTGCAGGGAGCTCATGCTCTCAACTGGTATGGATGATGCACATGTTGTGCGACTATGGTATGAACTTGACTTCTATGACTCTATTTTGTGACAATCTGAGTGCCATTAATATGTCTAAAAACCCTGTTCAACACTCCAGAACTAAACATATAGACATTAGACACCATTACATCCGAGAGTTAGTTGAAGATGGAGTCATTACCCTTGAACATATTCCTACCATAAGTCAACTGGCTGATATTTTCACAAAGGCCCTAGATGCGCAAAAATGCATATCCCTGAGAAAATCTCTAGGATTTGCTGTGCTATGTAAATGCTGTATCAAAAAATAATAATAAAGGGGAGGTGGAAGTCTCGGATTGCCTAGGATAACTATAAGTCTCGCACAGGTTCAAAATTTTATTTGTTATGAACTTTGAATCCATTATTTCTTCTCCCAGTATAAGGAAAAGAGCTACGACCTTGAAATGATGTTGTGGAATGCTGTCACCAATGTGATAGAGCACCAAGCACAGAAAATGGCAGGTCCATGAAAGCTTCCTTAATAATGTCCACCTCTAAGTTGCACCAAATATAAGGGTTACACGGTTCTGAGCTCGTCACACAGGGTTTTCCCAGTGTGGTACTTTATTGTGTGGTTTACGAGTACACAAGGATTCGGCAGAAGGAGTGATAGCAACTCCCGAGGAGAACGGAAGAGCTATTGAAAATGAGATCGTCTTGAGAAACCCTTTAATGGATATGGTGATAAACACCTATGTTCTCAACCCTACACTTCAAGAATTAGGCAAACAAGGTTAAGGCAGCAATAAGACTACTACCTTCCCTTTGATATACTTAAGAGAATTGTTAGGGTGTTACCCGACTTTATCAACTTAGAAAACAAGCTAGGACAACAATAGAAGTGTTGCCCTTCTTAGAATATCTAGTTGAACAAGTGAGGCCTAAGCGCCACTACTCAATGAGAACTCTTGAATAGATAAGCTAGATAACTTAGCAAGCTAGATTGCAAGACACAAACTAAAACTTACTAGTAAGAAAGGAAGAAATCCTATCAAGGTTGTAATTCAAAGCTTGAAAAGAGAACTTGAGTACAAGGTCTATTTATAGGTAGGAGAAGGCCAAAAGTCCAACTCTAGATTCTTGTCTTTTGAGCTCCCCAAGGTAGAAAATGAAGCATCCACGACCTTGGACCTTCCCAAGAAGGAAGTTGAACCATCACCTTCTATGACTTGTAACCAATGAACTCCACTTGACCCTTGGTATTCCCGAGATGCCGGAAATTGGGAAATTGCCTCTTGAAGTCTCTTGAGATGTCCCCTTGTCATTGGACCCTTGATTTTCAAAGAAGGTGGCTCTTCGTCTTCTTGAGACTCTTGGGTTGCCCTTGACTCTTCGTCTTCCCATGACTTTTGAGAAGGTGGCTCTTCGTCTTCTTGAGACTCTTGGGTTGCCCTTGACTCTTCGTCTTCCCATGACTTTTGAGAAGGTGGCTCTTCGTCTTCTTGAGACTCTTGGGTTGCCCTTGACTCTTCGTCTTCCCATGACTTTTGAGCTTCCTTGTCAAGAGCTTGTACTTGATTCCTATCAGTTTCCTCCCCCTTTTGAAGATTCGTCCTCGAATCGGATCTTGCATCATAAAGAGAAAGGTCAGAAACATTAAAAGTCGGACTAATTCCATACTTACTTGGTAGGTCTAGCAAGTAGGCGTTGTCGTTAATCCTTTTCAAGACTTGAAAGGGTCCCACGGCTCTAGGGTGCAATTTTGTAGCTCGTGCATTGGGAAACCGCTCCTTCCGCATGTGAACCCACACCCAATCTCCTTCCTTCAAGACTAACTCCTTCCGACCCTTGTTTCGTAGCTTTGCAATCTGGTCGTTCCTTTTCTCAAGGTGCTCTCTCACTTGAGAATGCAACTTTTGCACTTCCTCAGCCCTTTTAACTCCATCCATGCTAGTGTATTCCTGTGAAGGCAAAGGAAACAAATCCAAGGGTGTTAAGGGGTTAAATCCGTAAACCACTTCGAAAGGAGAATAACCTGTGGACTTGTGAGTTGTCCTATTGTAGGCAAACTCGGCTATGGGTAGGCAGTCCTCCCATCCTTTCAAGTTCTTCTTGATGATAGTCCTAAGAAGTTGGCCCAAAGTCCGATTCGTCACCTCGGTCTGGCCATCAGTCTGTGGGTGACTAGTGGTCGAGAATAGAAGCTTGGTTCCAAGCTTTCCCCACAATGTCTTCCAGAAGTAGCTCAAGAATTTTACGTCTCGGTCGGAGACTATGGTCTTGGGAACCCCATGATGCTTAACTACCTCTTGAAAGAATAAGTCTGCCACGTGTTTAGCATCATCCGCCTTTCTCGGAAGCCCCAAGATAAAGTCCATTGAAATATCCGTCCAAGGAGCCTGAGGTACTGGCAGTGGCGAATAAAGCCCCTGTGGTAGAACCTTTGATTTGGCCAGCTTACACTCCACACAACCTGCACACACTTTCTCAACATCTTTTTTCATGTTAGGCCAAAAGAAATGTTCTTGTAAGATGTCAAGAGTCTTAGGAATTCCAAAGTGCCCCATCAAGCCCCCACTATGAGCTTCCCGAACAAGTAATTCCCTAGTAGAGCAAGATGGTACACATAAGCAATTGCCCTTAAACAGAAACCCTTCATGTTTGAAAAACTTTTCAAAGGCCCCTTTTTCACATTTAGCAAAGATTTCGGAAAAATCATGATCATGATCATACAAATTCTTAAGAAACTCAAAACCTAAGATTTTAGTTTCTAAAATTGTAAGAATATTGTACCTACGAGAAAGAGCATCAGCCACCAAGTTATCCTTACCCTTTTTATACCTGACCATGTAGGGGAATGTTTCGATAAAGGCCACCCACTCGGCATGCCTCCTATGCAAGCTCCTTTGCCCCTTGAGGTATTTGATCGATTCATGGTCGGTGTGTATGATGAACTCTCTTGGCATGAGATAGTGCTGCCAAGTCTCCAGGGCTCGAACTACAGCGTACAACTCCTTGTCGTACGTCGGGTAGTTGAGTGTGGCTCCGCTCAACTTCTCGCTAAAATAAGCTATGGGCCGTCCTTCTTGCATAAGCACTGCTCCGATCCCGATACCTGAGGCATCACACTCCAATTCAAATGTTTTATCAAAGTTAGGGAGAGCTAAGATAGGAGCAT
The DNA here is from genome assembly GCA_028749325.2 of Caryopteris x clandonensis. NCBI lineage: Eukaryota > Viridiplantae > Streptophyta > Magnoliopsida > Lamiales > Lamiaceae > Caryopteris > Caryopteris x clandonensis. The sequence goes on from JAPYKT020000001.1 coordinate 1,308,662, forward strand.
GGGTTAGTTCGAATTTCAGCAAATTAAACTCCTTATCCTGCATTTCACCCCATTCGAACTTGATTCCTTTCTTCACCAACTCGTGAAGTGGTGCTGCCTTGGTAGAGAATTCCTTCACGAATCTCCGGTAAAAACCTGCAAGCTCTAAGAAAGATCTAACTTGCGTGACACTTGTTGGCACCGGCCACTCCACTATTGCCTGCACTTTGCTTTCATCCACTTGCAAACCGTTAGCATTAATCACAAACCCAAGAAAAGAAACTTCTTCAACACAAAAGGAACACTTTTTAAGATTAGCAAATAATTTCTCTGTCCTTAATGTGTTAAGAACAGCCCTTAAGTGATCGACATGCTCATTTAATGATTTGCTAAAAACCAAGATATCATCGAAATAAACTACAACAAACTTGCCAATGAAAGCACGTAAAACATGGTTCATGAGTCTCATAAAAGTGCTCGGTGCATTGGTGAGACCAAAGGGCATAACCAACCATTCATAAAGACCGAATTTGGTCTTGAAGGCAGTTTTCCACTCATCTCCCTCTTTGATCCTTATTTGATGATATCCTGATTTGAGATCAATTTTAGAAAACAATGATGCACCATTTAGTTCATCCAACATGTCATCTAACCTAGGTATGGGATGACGGTACTTAATGGTTATTTTGTTTACCGCCCTGCAGTCCATACACATCCTCCAAGATCCATCTTTTTTAGGCACAAGTATGACAGGAATAGCGTAAGGGGAGAGAGACTCACGGATATACCCTTTCGAGAGCAAGTCCTCAACTTGTTTCTGGAGCTCCTTAGTTTCTTCTGGGTTAGCTCGGTACGCTGGCCTATTGGGAATGGATGATCCTGGCACGAAATCTATCTGGTGCTCTATCCCACGGAATGGAGGAAGCTCCATGTGCTCCTTGTCTTCCAACACATCCTCGAATTCGTTTAAGACCTGCAAAACAGAGTTAGGAAGACTAGAAAGCTGGTTAGCATCAAGTGAATTTTCTAAAAACATAAGTAAGAAAATTGGATCGTTTGACCTAAGTGCCCTCTCAACATCTCTACTACTTCCAAACAGGGCGACTTTTTTCTCACTTGCCCTTGTCTTTTTCCTCTCTTTCTTTTCACTCAAGACTAACTCACAATCTGATTTTTCTTTTTCCTCACCCTCTCGGCTCTCACTTGAATTTTTTTCTCTCAAATTCTTTTTTTCCTCTTCATGCTTTTTCTGATTTTCAATCATTTTCCTCTGTTCTTTTACAACATCAAGAGTAGATAAAGGAATAAGGGTGAAAGACTTGTTATCTTGAGTGATCTTGTACTTGTTGGTGCGGCCTTCATGAATTGCATTGCGGTCGAATTCCCACGGCCTTCCCAACAGCATGTGTGTGGCGTTCATTGGAATGACGTCACAAACCACCTCGTCCTCGTACCTTCCAATGGAGAATTTAACTTTGGCCTGCTTGGTCACTTTGATTTTCCCCACTTGATTGAGCCAATGTAACTGGTAGGGCCTAGGATGCTTAAGAGTAGGTAAGTTCAATTTCTCAATTAAATAAGAACTTACGCAGTTTGTGCAACTCCCGCCGTCGATGATGAGCATACACTTTTTATCCCCAACTTTGCATCTCGAGTGGAAAATGTTTGACCTCTGATCTTGGTCATCCTCCCCCTCACGAACGCTTAGTGATCTCATGGTGACTAGAACTTCATCACTGCTAGACTCAAACTGCTCTTCCACGGCTTCATCATTGTGTGTTGGCTCGGCCCTTCCCGCATCCGATTCTTCACCTTCGCTTTGGCACAATATGGTGCCATCTTCGAGCATCACCATCACCTTGGAATTTGGACAGTCCTTAGCTATATGGCCCTTTCCTAGACACTTGAAACAAGTAACCTTGGAAGCACCCTTGTTAGTATCACCTTTAGGAGCAAATTTAGAGGGCTTACTTGTTTCCTTGTTGTCCGCCTTCGTAAAATCAGATTTAGGCTTCGAGACGGAGTTACCTTTCCACGTGCTAGATTGCGAGAACTTACTAGCACTTTTCCGCTTCAGTTGTCTCTCCACCTTCTCGGCCATATGTAGCATCTCTTCAAGGTCCATATATTGGTGAAGCTCCACCACATCAGCGATGTCCTTCCGTAGTCCACCCAAGAACCTCGCCATAGTAGCCTCGGGATCCTCCTCAATTCCGGCGCGGGACATAGCTAAGTCCAGCTCTTGATAGTACTCCTCCACGCTCTTAGTATCTTGAGACATTGTTTGAACCCGGTTATATAGGTCTCGGTAAAAGTGAGGAGGTACGAACCTTTTCTTCATTAGCAACTTCATTTCCTCCCAAGTCCGCACAAGTGGCTCCCGGTTTCTAGCTCTTGTATTCACGAGCTTCTCCCACCAAGTTGCTGCATAGCCACCAAATTCTAAGGAAGCAAGGGTTACCTTTTGATCTTCGGTGTAGTTCTGAAGTGCAAAGATCTTATCCACCTTGCTTTGCCACTCCAGGTAGGCTTCGGGATCGTTCTTACCAAGGAATTTCGGAATCTCCATTCTGATGTTGCGGATTTGATCATTCCCTCCTTGGTTTCTCCTTTCCCTCCTCGGCCTCCTTGGTTCTTCGAACTCACTTTCTTCGGTGGTCTCTGGAGGAGTTGTGTTGTGATAACTCCTTGATCTCCGGCTTGCTCTAGAACCACCCCGTGATGCTCGTGGACTCCTTAGGTGTCGATTCGTATTTTCCACGGCCTGTTGAACCGAAATCCGAAGGTCATTCATTTCTTCTCGTACTCCGTCCATCATTATTTGAAACTGCCTTAGAAATTGTCCCCTCCAAGCTTCTTGTTCCCTGTCCAAGTTAGGAGAATTTGGAGGAACTCCAGAACCTGAAGGCGAACCCATGAAGTGATTAGTAAGAAAAAAAATAACAAGAATTTCCTCACGGCCCTTAACCCCCAATCCCCAAAATGACACTCACCAATGTATATTTGTGGACTCTCGGCTTATTTTGGGCTGGATTCACTCTTTTCTTACCACTCTTTCTTCCAACTCACTAGGAATTAAAAATTTAAGGCTTACAACAAGTTCAAGCCTCGTTTTCTAGCCTCCTTCCAAAAGAAACTCAATAAATAGAGCACAAAGAACCTCAAAATGTTTCAACTAGATAGAAAGAAGTGAGAAATGAAAGGGTTATGGTTGAGAACAAAAGGAAGAGAACTTAGACTCAATAGATGATTTTTTTTTTTTTTTTCACTTTGGCACGCCTTTTATATATTTTTTTGTTTTTGATATGTGCCTTGGCTTTTAAACAATAAAAATCAGAAACTTGAGACTTGCCTCCTTTTTTTTTTTTTTTTAAACTTATAGTCTCGGCTTTTAAAACTTGTAAGAATGGAACGAAAGAAAGACTTACAAAATGAGGGTAGCTCAAGAACACTAGCTCTGATACCAAAATGATAGCAACTCCCGAGGAGAACGGAAGAGCTATTGAAAATGAGATCGTCTTGAGAAACCCTTTAATGGATATGGTGATAAACACCTATGTTCTCAACCCTAAGAATTAGGCAAACAAGGTTAAGGCAGCAATAAGACTACTACCTTCCCTTTGATATACTTAAGAGAATTGTTAGGGTGTTACCCGACTTTATCAACTTAGAAAACAAGCTAGGACAACAATAGAAGTGTTGCCCTTCTTAGAATATCTAGTTGAACAAGTGAGGCCTAAGCGCCACTACTCAATGAGAACTCTTGAATAGATAAGCTAGATAACTTAGCAAGCTAGATTGCAAGACACAAACTAAAACTTACTAGTAAGAAAGGAAGAAATCCTATCAAGGTTGTAATTCAAAGCTTGAAAAGAGAACTTGAGTACAAGGTCTATTTATAGGTAGGAGAAGGCCAAAAGTCCAACTCTAGATTCTTGTCTTTTGAGCTCCCCAAGGTAGAAAATGAAGCATCCACGACCTTGGACCTTCCCAAGAAGGAAGTTGAACCATCACCTTCTATGACTTGTAACCAATGAACTCCACTTGACCCTTGGTATTCCCGAGATGCCGGAAATTGGGAAATTGCCTCTTGAAGTCTCTTGAGATGTCCCCTTGTCATTGGACCCTTGATTTTCAAAGAAGGTGGCTCTTCGTCTTCTTGAGACTCTTGGGTTGCCCTTGACTCTTCGTCTTCCCATGACTTTTGAGAAGGTGGCTCTTCGTCTTCTTGAGACTCTTGGGTTGCCCTTGACTCTTCGTCTTCCCATGACTTTTGAGAAGGTGGCTCTTCGTCTTCTTGAGACTCTTGGGTTGCCCTTGACTCTTCGTCTTCCCATGACTTTTGAGCTTCCTTGTCAAGAGCTTGTACTTGATTCCTATCAGTTTCCTCCCCCTTTTGAAGATTCGTCCTCGAATCGGATCTTGCATCATAAAGAGAAAGGTCAGAAACATTAAAAGTCGGACTAATTCCATACTTACTTGGTAGGTCTAGCAAGTAGGCGTTGTCGTTAATCCTTTTCAAGACTTGAAAGGGTCCCACGGCTCTAGGGTGCAATTTTGTAGCTCGTGCATTGGGAAACCGCTCCTTCCGCATGTGAACCCACACCCAATCTCCTTCCTTCAAGACTAACTCCTTCCGACCCTTGTTTCGTAGCTTTGCAATCTGGTCGTTCCTTTTCTCAAGGTGCTCTCTCACTTGAGAATGCAACTTTTGCACTTCCTCAGCCCTTTTAACTCCATCCATGCTAGTGTATTCCTGTGAAGGCAAAGGAAACAAATCCAAGGGTGTTAAGGGGTTAAATCCGTAAACCACTTCGAAAGGAGAATAACCTGTGGACTTGTGAGTTGTCCTATTGTAGGCAAACTCGGCTATGGGTAGGCAGTCCTCCCATCCTTTCAAGTTCTTCTTGATGATAGTCCTAAGAAGTTGGCCCAAAGTCCGATTCGTCACCTCGGTCTGGCCATCAGTCTGTGGGTGACTAGTGGTCGAGAATAGAAGCTTGGTTCCAAGCTTTCCCCACAATGTCTTCCAGAAGTAGCTCAAGAATTTTACGTCTCGGTCGGAGACTATGGTCTTGGGAACCCCATGATGCTTAACTACCTCTTGAAAGAATAAGTCTGCCACGTGTTTAGCATCATCCGCCTTTCTCGGAAGCCCCAAGATAAAGTCCATTGAAATATCCGTCCAAGGAGCCTGAGGTACTGGCAGTGGCGAATAAAGCCCCTGTGGTAGAACCTTTGATTTGGCCAGCTTACACTCCACACAACCTGCACACACTTTCTCAACATCTTTTTTCATGTTAGGCCAAAAGAAATGTTCTTGTAAGATGTCAAGAGTCTTAGGAATTCCAAAGTGCCCCATCAAGCCCCCACTATGAGCTTCCCGAACAAGTAATTCCCTAGTAGAGCAAGATGGTACACATAAGCAATTGCCCTTAAACAGAAACCCTTCATGTTTGAAAAACTTTTCAAAGGCCCCTTTTTCACATTTAGCAAAGATTTCGGAAAAATCATGATCATGATCATACAAATTCTTAAGAAACTCAAAACCTAAGATTTTAGTTTCTAAAATTGTAAGAATATTGTACCTACGAGAAAGAGCATCAGCCACCAAGTTATCCTTACCCTTTTTATACCTGACCATGTAGGGGAATGTTTCGATAAAGGCCACCCACTCGGCATGCCTCCTATGCAAGCTCCTTTGCCCCTTGAGGTATTTGATCGATTCATGGTCGGTGTGTATGATGAACTCTCTTGGCATGAGATAGTGCTGCCAAGTCTCCAGGGCTCGAACTACAGCGTACAACTCCTTGTCGTACGTCGGGTAGTTGAGTGTGGCTCCGCTCAACTTCTCGCTAAAATAAGCTATGGGCCGTCCTTCTTGCATAAGCACTGCTCCGATCCCGATACCTGAGGCATCACACTCCAATTCAAATGTTTTATCAAAGTTAGGGAGAGCTAAGATAGGAGCATGGGTTAGTTCGAATTTCAGCAAATTAAACTCCTTATCCTGCATTTCACCCCATTCGAACTTGATTCCTTTCTTCACCAACTCGTGAAGTGGTGCTGCCTTGGTAGAGAATTCCTTCACGAATCTCTGGTAAAAACCTGCAAGCTCTAAGAAAGATCTAACTTGCGTGACACTTGTTGGCACCGGCCACTCCACTATTGCCTGCACTTTGCTTTCATCCACTTGCAAACCGTTAGCATTAATCACAAACCCAAGAAAAGAAACTTCTTCAACACAAAAGGAACACTTTTTAAGATTAGCAAATAATTTCTCTGTCCTTAATGTGTTAAGAACAGCCCTTAAGTGATCGACATGCTCATTTAATGATTTGCTAAAGACCAAGATATCATCGAAATAAACTACAACAAACTTGCCAATGAAAGCACGTAAAACATGGTTCATGAGTCTCATAAAAGTGCTCGGTGCATTGGTGAGACCAAAGGGCATAACCAACCATTCATAAAGACCGAATTTGGTCTTGAAGGCAGTTTTCCACTCATCTCCCTCTTTGATCCTTATTTGATGATATCCTGATTTGAGATCAATTTTAGAAAACAATGATGCACCATTTAGTTCATCCAACATGTCATCTAACCTAGGTATGGGATGACGGTACTTAATGGTTATTTTGTTTACCGCCCTGCAGTCCATACACATCCTCCAAGATCCATCTTTTTTAGGCACAAGTATGACAGGAATAGCGTAAGGGGAGAGAGACTCACGGATATACCCTTTCGAGAGCAAGTCCTCAACTTGTTTCTGGAGCTCCTTAGTTTCTTCTGGGTTAGCTCGGTACGCTGGCCTATTGGGAATGGATGATCCTGGCACGAAATCTATCTGGTGCTCTATCCCACGGAATGGAGGAAGCTCCATGTGCTCCTTGTCTTCCAACACATCCTCGAATTCGTTTAAGACCTGCAAAACAGAGTTAGGAAGACTAGAAAGCTGGTTAGCATCAAGTGAATTTTCTAAAAACATAAGTAAGAAAATTGGATCGTTTGACCTAAGTGCCCTCTCAACATCTCTACTACTTCCAAACAGGGCGACTTTTTTCTCACTTGCCCTTGTCTTTTTCCTCTCTTTCTTTTCACTCAAGACTAACTCACAATCTGATTTTTCTTTTTTCTCACCCTCTCGGCTCTCACTTGAATTTTTTTCTCTCAAATTCTTTTTTTCCTCTTCATGCTTTTTCTGATTTTCAATCATTTTCCTCTGTTCTTTTACAACATCAAGAGTAGATAAAGGAATAAGGGTGAAAGACTTGTTATCTTGAGTGATCTTGTACTTGTTGGTGCGGCCTTCATGAATTGCATTGCGGTCGAATTCCCATGGCCTTCCCAACAGCATGTGTGTGGCGTTCATTGGAATGACGTCACAAACCACCTCGTCCTCGTACCTTCCAATGGAGAATTTGACTTTGGCCTGCTTGGTCACTTTGATTTTCCCCACTTGATTGAGCCAATGTAACTGGTAGGGCCTAGGATGCTTAAGAGTAGGTAAGTTCAATTTCTCAATTAAATAAGAACTTACGCAGTTTGTGCAACTCCCGCCGTCGATGATGAGCATACACTTTTTATCCCCAACTTTGCATCTCGAGTGGAAAATGTTTGACCTCTGATCTTGGTCATCCTCCCCCTCACGAACGCTTAGTGATCTCATGGTGACTAGAACTTCATCACTGCTAGACTCAAACTGCTCTTCCACGGCTTCATCATTGTGTGTTGGCTCGGCCCTTCCCGCATCCGATTCTTCACCTTCGCTTTGGCACAATATGGTGCCATCTTCGAGCATCACCATCACCTTGGAATTTGGACAGTCCTTAGCTATATGGCCCTTTCCTAGACACTTGAAACAAGTAACCTTGGAAGCACCCTTGTTAGTATCACCTTTAGGAGCAAATTTAGAGGGCTTACTTGTTTCCTTGTTGTCCGCCTTCGTAAAATCAGATTTAGGCTTCGAGACGGAGTTACCTTTCCACGTGCTAGATTGCGAGAACTTACTAGCACTTTTCCGCTTCAGTTGTCTCTCCACCTTCTCGGCCATATGTAGCATCTCTTCAAGGTCCATATATTGGTGAAGCTCCACCACATCAGCGATGTCCTTCCGTAGTCCACCCAAGAACCTCGCCATAGTAGCCTCGGGATCCTCCTCAATTCCGGCGCGGGACATAGCTAAGTCCAGCTCTTGATAGTACTCCTCCACGCTCTTAGTATCTTGAGACATTGTTTGAACCCGGTTATATAGGTCTCGGTAAAAGTGAGGAGGTACGAACCTTTTCTTCATTAGCAACTTCATTTCCTCCCAAGTCCGCACAAGTGGCTCCCGGTTTCTAGCTCTTGTATTCACGAGCTTCTCCCACCAAGTTGCTGCATAGCCACCAAATTCTAAGGAAGCAAGGGTTACCTTTTGATCTTCGGTGTAGTTCTGAAGTGCAAAGATCTTATCCACCTTGCTTTGCCACTCCAGGTAGGCTTCGGGATCGTTCTTACCAAGGAATTTCGGAATCTCCATTCTGATGTTGCGGATTTGATCATTCCCTCCTTGGTTTCTCCTTTCCCTCCTCGGCCTCCTTGGTTCTTCGAACTCACTTTCTTCGGTGGTCTCTGGAGGAGTTGTGTTGTGATAACTCCTTGATCTCCGGCTTGCTCTAGAACCACCCCGTGATGCTCGTGGACTCCTTAGGTGTCGATTCATATTTTCCACGGCCTGTTGAACCGAAATCCGAAGGTCATTCATTTCTTCTCGTACTCCGTCCATCATTATTTGAAACTGCCTTAGAAGATGTCCCCTCCAAGCTTCTTGTTCCCTGTCCAAGTTAGGAGAATTTGGAGGAACTCCGGAACCTGAAGGCGAACCCATGAAGTGATTAGTAAGAAAAAAAATAACAAGAATTTCCTCACGGCCCTTAACCCCCAATCCCCAAAATGACACTCACCAATGTATATTTGTGAACTCTCGGCTTATTTTGGGCTGGATTCACTCTTTTCTTACCACTCTTTCTTCCAACTCACTAGGAATTAAAAATTTAAGGCTTACAACAAGTTCAAGCCTCGTTTTCTAGCCTCCTTCCAAAAGAAACTCAATAAATAGAGCACAAAGAACCTCAAAATGTTTCAACTAGATAGAAAGAAGTGAGAAATGAAAGGGTTATGGTTGAGAACAAAAGGAAGAGAACTTAGACTCAAGAGATGATTTTTTTTTTTTTTTTTTCACTTTGGCACGCCTTTTATATATTTTTTTGTTTTTGATATGTGCCTTGGCTTTTAAACAATAAAAATCAGAAACTTGAGACTTGCCTCCTTTTTTTTTTTTTTTTTTTTAAACTTATAGTCTCGGCTTTTAAAACTTGTAAGAATGGAACGAAAGAAAGACTTACAAAATGAGGGTAGCTCAAGAACACTAGCTCTGATACCAAAATGATAGCAACTCCCGAGGAGAACGGAAGAGCTATTGAAAATGAGATCGTCTTGAGAAACCCTTTAATGGATATGGTGATAAACACCTATGTTCTCAACCCTAAGAATTAGGCAAACAAGGTTAAGGCAGCAATAAGACTACTACCTTCCCTTTGATATACTTAAGAGAATTGTTAGGGTGTTACCCGACTTTATCAACTTAGAAAACAAGCTAGGACAACAATAGAAGTGTTGCCCTTCTTAGAATATCTAGTTGAACAAGTGAGGCCTAAGCGCCACTACTCAATGAGAACTCTTGAATAGATAAGCTAGATAACTTAGCAAGCTAGATTGCAAGACACAAACTAAAACTTACTAGTAAGAAAGGAAGAAATCCTATCAAGGTTGTAATTCAAAGCTTGAAAAGAGAACTTGAGTACAAGGTCTATTTATAGGTAGGAGAAGGCCAAAAGTCCAACTCTAGATTCTTGTCTTTTGAGCTCCCCAAGGTAGAAAATGAAGCATCCACGACCTTGGACCTTCCCAAGAAGGAAGTTGAACCATCACCTTCTATGACTTGTAACCAATGAACTCCACTTGACCCTTGGTATTCCCGAGATGCCGGAAATTGGGAAATTGCCTCTTGAAGTCTCTTGAGATGTCCCCTTGTCATTGGACCCTTGATTTTCAAAGAAGGTGGCTCTTCGTCTTCTTGAGACTCTTGGACTCTTGGGTTGCCCTTGACTCTTCGTCTTCCCATGACTTTTGAGAAGGTGGCTCTTCGTCTTCTTGAGACTCTTGGGTTGCCCTTGACTCTTCGTCTTCCCATGACTTTTGAGAAGGTGGCTCTTCGTCTTCTTGAGACTCTTGGGTTGCCCTTGACTCTTCGTCTTCCCATGACTTTTGAGCTTCCTTGTCAAGAGCTTGTACTTGATTCCTATCAAGGAGCAATAAGGAAAAATCATATAACTCACTTAGCAATCAAAATGGGGTGAACATATACTGGAAAAGAAGACTTGCGGATTTTTCTTAGTGCATTTTCAAACATTGTTGCCTGACTGAGACTTGTGTTTAATAGGGTGATCTATGATTTCATTCCTCCAATTAAAAAAAAAAAAAAAATTCAGCCTCTCTGATTTTTCTCCTGGGATTATATGAATTATTTTATGCACAAAGAGGCCAGGATGATTATCCAGCCGTGACTTATTTCTGGAATACATGTCAAAATAGGAACGTGGTCTTTCCCTTTTCAACTGCCTGGACGTGTGATCGTGTTTTTAATAACTATATAACTGTAATGAGTGGGAGCCGAAAAAGGGTTTAATTGGCCCACATAAAATCTCGCAACATTGACAGGAATCAAGGCGTCAATCGCCCTCAATTCATATCTTCGTTAGTTTATGATTGATCGTGCCTGACCTCTTTCAAAGTTCACCTTCACGTCTGTGTTTGTGTGCTCTTTCTTCAACATTTCTTTACAGAGTTTTCATGGCGGACCAAGGAAATTCACCCAGCGGAAGACGGTCAAGCTGGATCTTGGTTCCATTATTGAACTCAGAACCATTAGAGACAATCCCTCCGCCAGAATTTGATGAGCAGCCATAGGCTGACCAGGGCAAGGACCCGCTCCCTCCCGATCCTTCGTCTCCGCCGTGCACTGATGTCCCACCGACCAAAATCACTCCAACAGAAATTCCGCAGCCCAGTGCAACTACTCCGCCCCCCTGCTCCCACAGTTTTACAAGAAGGGGATCCTTCGCCTATGGAGAAATCTCCACTTCCTCCTCAAGATCTCCCTTCCAGGACGACCTCACATCCACATCCAAAGTCCAAGGTTCCCCACAAGGCAAAACCTATAGGCAAAACCCCAATTCTTACACCACGGCGTCAACATCTCCTTGATGAGTCCTCATCCAAGGAAGAAGTGGTAAGATTTCCGCCTCACCATTCGCACCGTCACAAAAAGCCTTCTCCTGCTGCCTTTACTGGGTCATCTCCAGGGCGTCTTCACAACGAAAATGACGTACTAGTCCGAGGTAAGGCCTTCTCCAAGTCGTTCTACACGAAGGCAGCTTTCGACAGCTACAAATTGTTTTCTGGTATGGACTTCTGGCCTGAATGTAATCTTGATCTTAAACGTTTTATGAAAACATCTGTTATGGAGTTTATCAAAAAGTCTAGATTAGAGGTTACTGTGACGAACTTGGGTAGGTTTTATAGTTCCATTGTTCATGAGTTTTATGCTAATTTGGTCACTGGCATTCAGGATCCCAAATCCCCTCGGTTTGGGAGAGTTTTTGTCCGCAATAAAATTGTTAATTTTAGTCCTGATGCCATTAATGATTATTTAGAACTGACTGGTTTGGATGAGGAAGAGGAGGTTGAAGTCGACCTTGGGGAGGTGGTCGACTTCCTCAGCGATGGGAAGCTCACTAGCTGGACTAAGCCTGGGATTTCTCCCTCGATACTAACACAGGAGGTCAACTGGCTTCATAAAATAGGAAGGCAAAATTGGACACCCACGTCCAACAAGTCTCACCTAACATCGGCCCACTGTCAGGTCATCTTCAAAGTTCTGAAGGCCATACCAATTGACTTTGGGAGGATAGCATTCGAGGCCATCATGAGTTTTGCCGAGAAACCCGACTCTTGCAAAAAGCTTTCGTTCCCTACCCTTATTTGGGACCTCTTATCGCATCAGGGCATCCAGGCTTAGTCCACTGATGTTCTTCAGAAAATCACCCCTCCGCTGAACATTGCCTCCCGAGAGGCCAATGTTGCCTATAGGCCACGCACCATTGCACCCACACTTCCTTCCTCGGAAGTCGCGGCCAATCTTCCGCTCTTTCTACATCAGCAACTAGAGATTCTTGATACTCTCGCTGCTGAGGTAGCTGCCCAGAAGCTTTATTTTACTAATGTCTTGAAATCTCTGGATGTTCCCTCTCAGGGCGCACCACACAGAGGTTCCACTCCTTTGGCAGGCAGCTCGAAAAAGGGGGAGAAGAGACCATCTGCCGCGGATAAAGGGAAAAGGAAGGTGTCAAGCAAGGCAACAAAAAGAAAAAGGGTGGCCGAGGAGACTGAAGCGGAAGATACTGAGGAAGTAGAAGAATGGGAATCTGGGAGTGATTCTGATTAAATTTGGGATGTTTTTATTAAACAATTTGAACAAATTTTTATGGGTCTGTAATATTGATACTGCAATTTCCCTAGGATGCTAACAACAATATCTGTAGTTTAGCTATTTGAACTTAATGGATGATACTTCTGCTATATGTGAACATCCTTCTGTCAGTATACAATCCTCCTGCTTGTTTCTTTTTACAGGTAGCAGGTGGTCCTGAAATTTTCGAACAACATGCCAAAGGGGGAGATTGATAAGGTAATTATTGTCAATATTATTTGAAAATTCTAATTAATTTATTATTGGTTGCAGATATTGTGGAGATATTCTTGGAAGAAAGTCAAGGTTGAATGAGAAGAGAAAAAGAAGGAAAGGCACGGCTAAATACAAGAAGAATCAAGAGGAATCCGGTAACAAATCTTTGAAAGATATCATATATGCATATCAAGGCCATCTATACAAAGATATGCATATCACAACCAAGATATGAGAAGATACCGGCAGATTCCTTGGAGAACATGGAGAGACTATAAATACAACCTCAAGCTGTAGAGGCTGGTAACTCTCCAAGATTATTCAATTACCATCATATGGGCAGAGAGATATAGAGAGGCTGATGAGTGTGCTGTTATATTCGTGAGAATACAACAGACTGGGAAGAACTCAAGGGCGAACCGAAGGCGAACCTCGCAGAGTCTGGATTACTTTGGAATTTCACCACACGTTGATTTCGAGAGATTTCAACTTTGTACAAACGGGAGTTTGTATTCAAATCCATCTAGGGGACTAGATGGTCAAGTAAGTGTTTTAGAAGATTTAGTTATACGGGTAGACAAGTATTTAGGGGGAGCCAAATACGTGTAAGTTCTACTATAACATTTGTGGGAACAAATATGTCTTCTAATAAAATTACTTGAGAGGAAGAAGGGATTTCTTCCTCGCTTAAAATCAAACTTTATTTTAAACTTCCGCATGTTCATTTACAGTTCGAACTACTGGTGAACATATACACACACGTACATATTCTGATCTATCAGTTCTCATTGGAGTGTTGTTGAACTTGGAAATGTTGTTCTTACGCGATGAAAACTATCTTCTTTTAGTTGTGTTTCAATGATTCTTTATGGTGTTTTTGCTCCTCCCCACCATCGGTGGATCGACCTTATGACATGGGGTACAATTGTACCCCCAATTTCATATATATATATATATATATATATATATATATATATATATATATATATATATATATATATATATATATATATATATATATATATTAAAAATATGCATAAAATATTCATTAATTTTGAATATGAGAACTTGATATAACATAATATCAATTGTCATCCTTTACCTAACTGTGTAATTAAAGTTTAAATTGTTATAGTCAATTATTTTTCTCTGTATCTTTTTTGTTTCTTATCATTGATCTTTATCCAATTATTTTAATTAATTTTTTAACTTATAGAGAACTATTTTTCTTGGCCACATGTCATAAAGATATAGGCCATTTCAATTTTGAGAATTGTTTTAGCATGGTTGAATAATTACCATTGTTTGAAAAAAAAAAAAAATTTCAAGAGTGAAGTACTCCATTATTTTTTTCAATGCCACTATTTTTTTATTTGTAAATTTTGAGTTGTATGAAGTTAAGTATTCCATCCACAACAAGAATCTTATTAATAGTTGAGAGAGAGAGAGTATTGTTATCTCTAAACATATATATATATGTAAGTGTGACAGAGAGAGGGTATTATTATCTTTAAACTTAAATATATATATATATATATATATATATATGTGTGTGTGTGTGTGTGTGTGTGTGTGTTTGTTTGTTATCTCCATGCATTCAAATATTACAGTATAATTGACTTTTTAACAAATAATGTGCAAGATACTTGAGGTAAATTAAAATTTTGGATGAGATCATATGCATATATATTATATATATAATCGTGCATGTCACGTGCTTAGTGATGTCTAAACTTTAAAAGCAATAGATTTTATGTTATCTTTAGGTTAATTGACTTATAACAAATCATATAGAGAAAAAAAAATCTTATGGTATAAATCATACATATATATAGTCATGCATGTCACGTGTGCAGTAGTGTCATCTTGCATTGTGCATGTTCGTGCATGCCCAAAAAAAAAAAAAAAGAAAAAACAGATAACACATACGATAAGACATATTTGCCATTTCATTTACTACTTTGAAATGATGAAATGCAACATGTGTAAATTCAAAAAAAAAAAATAGGCTACTGTAAAAGAAATAAATATTTTCTGTTTTTGTGCCTTAAAGAATCATTTATATAAACAAGACCAAATTAAGAAGAAAATTATAAATCATGAGATTCTTATGCATAAAATGTTGGCCATGTACCATGATATTATTCATAAACATGCATATATTATATATAGAACAAATGCAATCCACGTGCTAGGATTGAATTTTTCAACACTTGGTTTTTTTATTTATTTTTATTGATTTAATATGATTTGGACTGTAAATAATTATTAAGTAATAACCATTTTTTTGTATCAAACTTATAAAACTATTTTATTTTTATACAATTAATAAGTTCATTATAGAAACAAGACACCAATTTTGGGGTAGATGAAGTATATATTTTAATATAAAATTATATTTTTACATATATTTATCAGTAAAAAAATAAGATATATATTTTGAATATTCTTAAATATTGATTCATAAATATAAATATAAATATTTGGAGTTGGACTTGTTGTTTTTACATTCCAGTGGTTTTTTTATGGTATTTTAACACATCTCAGAAGGCTTCGCACGATGAATTATCCAAATTGCTCTTGTTGTTGCAAGATCTCAACAACATCAACACGCTCTTGATGTTCTGCAGTGGGGTGTAGTTGGACTTGGAAATGTTGTTCTTATGCAACGACGACTATCTTCTCTTAGTTGTATTCCAGTGATTCTTTAGGGTGGTTTTGCTCCTCCCCAGCTGACTTGGTGCAATGTATGCTCATCGGCTTCTAACTTATTGATGGGCTTCGATCAATATCCTATCTTCTTCCTCCAACCATTGATCTTTCTGAAATTGCTATTTAGTTGTGTGATTAGCTTTTGTTGAGAAAGAGAGAGTATTTTCATCTCTAAACTTTAAAATAAATAGATATGTATTATCTCCATGCATCTAAATATTTACGGTATAATTGACTTTTACACAAATAATATAGAAACATACTTGGTTAAATTAAATTTTGTATGAGACAACATATATATATATATATATATAATCGTGCATGTCACGTGCGTAGTGATGTCTATACTTTAAAAGTAGTAGATTTATCTTATTTTCTGGCATCCAAATATTTAGGGTTTAATTTACTTTTAACAAATCATGTCGAAAAAACTTGTGGTATAAATCATATATTTACATAATTATGCATGTCACTTGGGCAGTAGTGTCATCTTGCATATTGTGCATGTGTGCACGTGTGTGCAAAAAGGGGGAAAAAAAAAGATAACACAAAGGATAATAAATATTTGCCATACTTTAAATGACAGAAATGCAATCTCCCCGCAAGTTGACCAAATTAAACATTTGTAAATTAACACGCAAGTTGACCAAAAAAATCCTCAATTTGATAGTCACATGCGATGTACGTGCAATTAATCGATGATAATTTTGAAGTATGGCTAAACAATGACCAAATTCTAACAATTATAAAGATTAATTATGAAATTGTAAAAATAATAAGATAAAATGCTAATACTGCATACAAATTATTGAATTGAGTTTGCAATTGGTGAAACTTTGTCTTAGGATCTTTCAGCAAACAAAGTCAATTACAAATTATAAAATATTTAAACCTGGACTAAACAAATACATGCAATGTCAATTAGTTAAGCTTAAGGGGATGTCTGATAAGCTGCTTAAAACACATTTTGTGAATCTCTTTTAAACAAACCAGACAATTATTTAATAAAGCTGCTCAAATCAAATGTACCCAGAAGGCAACATCTCTTTTTGTATATCGAATTGCACATGCATTAATTGTCTCTCAACCACAACTTCTGCATCTTGAAATTCTCCTCCACCTCTCCTCATCAATCTTAGATTTCAAACAACTCTCCCGTACTTGTTAGGTTAAAAATGACTATCAACGAAGCACTGCCTCCTGGCAAGGCTGGGCTTGAAGATGAATTATCCAAATTGCTATTGTTGGCACAAGAGTTCGACAACATCAATGTATATTTGATGGGTGGATGAAATATATATTTTAATATCAAATTATATTTTTTTACATATTTTTACCAGTAAATTAATAAGATGTATATTTGAGATATTATTTAATAATAATTCTTAAATATTAATTAACTCAAAATTATATTATAAAAATATTTTATTTTATTTTAAAATATATTACAAACTGTATATCACACAATAGAAAGACTAGTTAAAGAAATATTGATAGAAAAAATCACAAACTTTCAGTTGATTTAAAATTTCCACACAATATTTAAAAGTTAGCAATTTCAATAACGAGCTTATTTGTTTGTTTTTGTTTTTTTTCATAAAAAAAAATATAAACAAAATTTTAGTGGGTAAACAATAATTGGAGGAGTAGGCCAACCTCCATACCATCTTTCATGAAGAGTTGACAAAAGATCACATAATGGAAAAGCTGGTGGAATCCCCTGTGTATTGTGATAATGATTCTTGAGTTTGGGTCAATGGACTTAACCCTCGTGGGGGGATCTCACTGCAATCGTTCCTTCTGCTCTTCACCAATGTCATGCCACACTCCTCCATCCCAAAGGTTATAGTTTTAGCACGGCATCCAACGAGCATGTTACGTTGGTCACTTCCTCACCTCTGCACTCTAGACGCACCAAAAACCAATCCCACGTGGCACAAATGCCATGCTGGCATTTGACACATCACTAAATCAACTTAAGATTGGATTTTAAATGGTGGCATGAGTTGTACATAATCTTTTCGGCAATAATTTCGAATTCGGACTAAATTAGACCCAAATCGCACAATTAAAAAGTTAAAAGAATGTAATTGTAAATGAAAATGGTTAAAGACTAATTTTATGATCGTGTATAAAGTAAAAGACTATTATTGTAATATTCTCCTTTAATAAATCTAAAATTTAACATATCCAATTATAAATATATTTAAATAAGAAGAAAGTAGCCAAATTAAGTTTTAAAGTTTATTAAATAATTTGTAAGAAAAAATCTAAAAAAAGTTATTTATTAAATAATTTTTTTTAGATTTTTTTCTTTTAAAAACTATTAATTTGATCTAAAAATATCAATGAAATTATTTAAATAAAGTGCATAATCAAAAAATAAGACCAATATTTATTTTTAATTTTTATTTAATTTTTATATTTTATTTGGTTAATTTCTTCATCTATATATATAAAAGTAAAAAATGAATGTTTTTATTTTTATTTCTCTGCTCAAATATTGTTTCTTCTTCTTGCATATATATTGTTATTAAAATATTATTTATATTATATTATAAACATAAAATATCATGGTAAATTATTGAAAAACATCGTATCGATCCCTAATAATTAGGAACTGCTGATTGAAAATTTTGTAGGAAAATTTAGTTGATATAAAGAAAATAAATTTATGTCCCTCTCTATATATATAGTTATAATATATATGAATATTGGAGACAAACTCTATATCGATGTATAATAGGTACATCTCTCTCTCTCTCTCTCTACATATATATATATATATATATATATACACACACATATATTAGGCATCAATATTATATACATCTATTATGCATATATTGTGTTTATATATAAATATAATATACATATATATAAGTAAAACGTATGGCCTTCAATTTATTTTCTCAACTAAATATTAACTAATGACATATTATTTATTTGTTAATATTCTGATTAAAAATATTACATAGGTTTAGTCATTAATATTGGATTTTTAACAGATTTGTTATGTTTCAAATCAATATTCAAATTCTCTAATATTTAAATTTGGAGTAGATTTGCTGTGTTTAAAATCAAATTATGAAAATTTTAAATAATTTCACTTTATTTGGATTCTTTTGTTACAATTTAATTTTCAAATTTACTAATGAAATTACCCTAATTTCTTCATATAAATGTAATATTTATTTTTAACATAAATTTTAAATAGTTTGTTTATATTAAATAATTTTGTATATTAAATTTCATATAATAATTTTTTTAAATGAAATAATTCAGATATATTATTATTTAATTTTTAAATTATGATTTTATTAATCTAACACAAAGATCCAATTTGAATTTGAATTGAAGTAGATAAACTCAAATTCAATTTATAATTTAATTATATTTGACTTGAATTTTTTAAATAAATTCATAATCAAATATGAAAAATATTTCACACAGATATTACATATAATTTTTTTTACTAATATTTTTAGTATTACATAACATATTTATTAATAATAAAAACGTGGAAAAATAATTTTCGTACTAGTTTACTCTAATATATATTTCCTATTTGATTTGTTAATTTGAGATTTATTAAATACTTTTCCAATTAATTTAATTATTTTGATATTTAAGTGAGTAATATATATATATATATATATATATATATATATATATCATATTTAAAAATTCAGTGTTTTATTCAACCTATTTTAAAAGCCCAATAGCCCTTTTGAAGACAAACAAAATTTAAAGGCTAATTTGAGCCCAAATTCTAATTTTGTTTCTATGATCTCCACCTCTTTCCCATTTGAAAGATAGATACACTGGACCACAGCCTACACAGAGATTATGAAGGCATTTATTGGCACTTTCTAACCAATTTTTCAATTTAGGTTCATACATAGATAAATGCTCTCTCTCTCTCTCTCTCTCTCTCTCACATACACACAGACACTGAGGCAAACAAAGAGAGAGAGAGAGAGAGAGAGAGAGAGAGTAGCCGACTAGGGATGGGATGGGAAGGAATGAGGTCCACATTTCAGAGCAGACTTGAAGGAGAGAATTAATGTAAGCTAAGGGGGTAGAGAGTTGATCAAACTCTATTACAACCCCATCATTGTTACATCATTATTGTTATTGCAAATAATATCTATCTATCAATCCACTTAGCTCCACATTTTGTTATGTTTATAAAGAGTGGTCCATGAATTTGCTTGGAAGCCAAGAGCAGACGCACAAGCTCAGAAGTAGCAGAATTTCGCCCTACGTACCTAGCTAGCTGCCTGCTGCTGCAATGGCGCCACTACAAACACTTCTCCTCCTTTTCTGCCTTGCTTTCTCTTCACTTACCAACACTTCTGCACTGCCTGAAGAGCAGGAATCGGATAGAATTTCGGCGCTTCCCGGTCAGCCTCCGGTGGAATTCTCGCAGTTTTCTGGCTACGTCTCCGTCAACGACGACCATGGCCGCGCTCTCTTTTATTGGTTGACTGAGGCCACAAACAATGCAGGAAGAAAGCCCCTTGTTCTTTGGCTCAATGGAGGTGCGTGCTTTTTTCTTTTTTATTTCCTTTTTTTCTGTTATATGCATTTAAGTAATTTTGATGCTTTTCTGATCAACTATAGTTTGTCATGTTTATGTTCATACGAGCGTTTGATCGATAGTTTTTTCTTTCTTTCTTTTTTTTCAATTTAAGGTCGAACCCCTGCACTACTATTTAACAACACAATGATACTAAATTATCAAGGTCTGGGCTACTTCACCAATTGATTAACAGCCAACAACTGTAATCGTGTCAATTTCTTGTTCATGAATAAATTCAAACAGAAAGATATTAATTACCAACCTTCCACTAAAACACGCCCTCTGTCCAAAAAATAAAAGAATCGTGTTTTAAAGAACACAACTTTTTATTTTATCAATTTGATGAATTTACCATCCTTTAAAAATCATAAATTTGTATTTATATAATTTCTTTAATTAATTAATTTAATTTATTCAATCATATATAATTTATTTGTAAAAAATATAAATTTTAATTGTTTTGAAGTATTAAAATGAGACTTTAATTTTTAGAATAAGACATTTGTTTTCTGACAAAAAGTATTTTTTGAAATATGACTCTTTTTAAAACGGAGGAGCTATAAGTTAGAGGCCAAGCGAGGCCGGGC
Source organism: Caryopteris x clandonensis (assembly GCA_028749325.2). Lineage (NCBI taxonomy): Eukaryota > Viridiplantae > Streptophyta > Magnoliopsida > Lamiales > Lamiaceae > Caryopteris > Caryopteris x clandonensis. The sequence continues at coordinate 1,329,312 of JAPYKT020000001.1, forward strand.
CTGGTTTGCCTGGCACCAGCGCTGTTGATCTAAGGGAGTACTGACGTTGTAGAGGCAAATTCATTCAAAAAAATTGCACTTTCGAGCGGTTGAATGTCACGTGCCAGCCCTTCTTATAAGTCGCTCTCCTTGCGTCACCTACTTCCCTTTCTGCCATGAAAACCAACCCCATCCACCGTTGGTGCACTTTAGCAGAATTTCATAAAAATGCACATAATGTCACCTTCACAGTTCACAGCCAAAAAAAAAAAAAAAAAAAAGCTTCTTAGATGCTCGTGAATACTGTGTGTCTGTGTGATTCTGCTTCCAAAACTTAGTATTCTTTTTGCTGGTAAGTGAACAAAAAGTTGGAAAAGGAAAAAAGACTGCGGCACTGGAAAGAATTTCGTCTCTAGCTATTTGGTTTGTTCAGACAATGAGATAGAATGGGAGAACAAGTGAAGTCCAGTAACTTTCTGACTTAAGCTACTACTGTCCTTTACTTACCATTTTAGATATGGTTGTTATAACCATATGCCCACACCAACCCCACAAACTTGTCTTTATGTCAGCTACCTTCGATATGTAAAGTTGGTGGTAGTATATGTATGATATTAGATAAATGCACACTATATTTAAATTATATTACAAAATTTCTTATTTCGAATTCTCATCAAATCATAGAGAAGGGATACCATTCGAACTCCAGACCTAATCCAAATAAATGATCATTGTCTTATGTGTCGCGCAGTGTCAAGTTAGATTGACATGATACACAAGATGTGTTTTCAAATTAACATTGAAGTTGGTCTACTAAATCTTTGAACTTTCAAATTTTGTTGTATTAAGTTCTTCTTCAATTTTCTTGTTTCACTATGTGGAAACACTTGAATTCATATTTTAAGTATTAAATCCCTATTACTTGTGCTTTAGTTCATATTTAATTAACTCAGATAAATAGTTCTTGTAAAATAATATTTGAAAAGTCAAGAGTTCGACAAAGTAAAAATATTTGTAGAAGGGCTTAGCCAAACAAATAAACATAGAATTTGAAACATCAATAATAGTTTTTTTTCTTCTTATAATTATTATCTTGCACGCATATTCATTACCCCCATCCTTGCATGAAACCTCCCATCATAGTGTTCAAGTTTGGAAATCCAGTTATAAAAGTGAAGTGGAAATGGAAAGAGTGTAGAGCTGAGATGGTAGAACAAATAGTAAAAGATGGACAAAAGGAGAGTTGAATGTTAAGACAGTGTTTGGCAGCACGCGTGATCAGAAACTAAGAGGGGATCATAATGGGTGAACCCGTATACTCACCCAACATTTGAGATGGAGACAATTATTACAGTATGGTTTTCTGGGAAAAATATTGCAAATAAATTTAATAATAATATAAAAAAGCAAGGTGAGCTGTCTGACTCTAGGGTATTAATAATTGAATATAACCAATCAAAAAAAAAAAGAGTAAATTTCTTAAGAAAAAGATGAACATGGTTAGTACTGTTCAATAATACCGGTTTTAATGAATGGGTAGGTGAGCCATTGCGGATCCTTAATTAAGAGGCCTCATCCCATGCATGTGAAAATTAACTACTTGTTCATCATCTCGCATGTTGGGGTTATATGGGGACGAACATACTAATGTTCAAGTTTATTAATTGTTTTCTATTAGTTTTGTTTTTAATTACGACTCACTAAATCATAAGGAGTCAAGTTTAATTGAACTAAAAAATAAATTATATGTAATTTGGTTTTGGTAGCGTTTTTATTTGTAAATTTTAAGTTGAACTATGCGTAACGTATCAAACAACACTATACTTAAAAACTTGTTTGTTAGTTGTGTCAAATTGAAATTAAAGGAGATATTAATATTCATATCGAGTTGAATAGTTTCACTTGATATTGTGTTGAGGCCATTACTGATAAAGCTAAAGCACCCAAGATTGATGGGAGGCCCATACTATCCCAATTGTACTTCTAGAAGTTCTTTGATCCAAACACATTAGACATATAAATTATCACTGTCTCGAGAAAACAAAATTGAATTTTCCTTTGGCTGCTCATTTTGAGTGTACAAGAGGCCATAGAATTCCTTGTTACATTATCATATTACATGTTGTATTTCATGATAATTGTTGTATGTCACATGTATACATAACATTACTATCTAACACGTATCATGTATTAAAACAATAAAACACCAAATTTAATAAATAATTTAAATCACTAAGAGAGAGAGGAGGAGGAGGAGAGAGAGAATTGTTATTGTGGTTGGCATTATATGTCATATTAAGCAGTGAGACTAATAAGTCGTCTCACACAAGACCTTAGATATATTAATGGCTCACCAACTTGCATACATGATTTCTGCATGCATTTGAAGCACCCCACCCAAATTACTTCACCATGTGTGCATTAAAGCTACGTACCCACAACTAGCATGTGTGGACTTCACGAAATATGACATAGAGTTTAAAGATAGATTACTTCCACGACTATGAAACAGTACACACACAGAGATAAATGCACCATTCATATGTTTGTAATACGTCTAATTTTTATTTATTACAGGGTCCTACAAGGTCAGTGAATCATAAATTTCATTTTCTTCATAGCTCAAAAGGTTTAATTAATTGTGCAGGACCTGGATGTTCATCTGTGGCGTATGGAGCATCTGAAGAATTAGGACCATTTCGAATTAGCAAAAATGGTTCATCTCTCTATTTGAACAAATACTCGTGGAATCGAGGTACAATTATGTTGCATTTCACGGGGGCGGAGCCCGAATTTTCGTTAAGTCAACTGAGATATATATTATGGGATAACTAAGAGGTGGTATTTTTTCGCTCTTAAGAATCGTGCAATTTAAGGCACATGACCAGTGAATGTAGTTCTTAAAGTGCAGTTTTGAACATAAAAGTACAAAGTTGTTGATTTTTGGAGGTATAGTTCTCAAATTGTACAATTTTACCGGAAACATGAGCTATGGGATTACCAACCCATATGGTCCGAGCACAAAAAGTGCCACCCCGGTTTAGAGGACAAATTTTGCAATTTATTTTCGTCAACCGACATTTACTAGTATGATTGATTAATATATCTTACATGTATACAGTTGCAAATATTCTTTTTCTTGAATCGCCGGCAGGCGTTGGTTACTCATATACAAATACAAGTTCTAATCTCAAGGATTCTGGGGACAAAAGAACAGGTAATAATTATATGTGTACAAAGTTACCCTTTATTAGTTCATCTTTTATTAATGTTATCTTGCATGAATAAATCAAGTAAAATGAAGTTAAATTGATCATAAGTCATCAAAAGTTTTATATTCATTGGCACAGCTCAGGATGCTCTAGTTTTCTTGATAAGATGGATGTCCAGATTTCCACAGTACAAATATAGAGACTTCTACATATCGGGAGAGAGCTACGCAGGTAAATAATATATATTATAGAACTCGCTAAAATTACTAGAGAAAATTATTTCTTAATACATATCGGGCGTTGTGATGCTTTAGATTGAACACTAACTAGATAACACATACTCTCTCTTCAATATCAAAAAATAACTAAAATTAATTTTTGTCAAAAAAATAAAGAAAATCTTAATTCATAATTTAAATTTTGTTATTCACTAAAATACTCTGGTTAAATAGGTTTAACAGACAAACATTGAAGGTGGATAAATGTGAATTATATTTATAAAAATATTGAACTTCTTCTAAGTTGACTAAATAAAAATGTCACAAAACTGATTTTTTTTTTATTTGTTTCTTTTTTTTGGACGAAGAGAGTACAATTTAGTTATCTCGTATTTAGTTATGTGAAATGTTCATGTTTGACAGGGCACTATGTCCCCCAACTAGCAAATCAAATATATGATTATAACAAGAAATCTGCCAATCCAATCATCAACCTCAAAGGATTCATTGTAAGCTCACTTAACACTGTCAACACTTTCCAATTTCCTATGAATCAATTAATTCTTAAAAACATATTTGATGCAGGTAGGAAATGCAGTTACAGACAATTACAACGATGGGATTGGAACTGTAACATACTGGTGGAGCCATTCTATGATATCAGATAAAACATACAAGACAATTCTCAAAACTTGCAATTTCAGATCAGACAGAACTTCAGATAAGTGTGATGATGCTATGAATTATGCAATGAACCATGAATTCGGAGACATTGATCAGTACAGCATTTACGCGCCCACGTGCAGTGCGTCGAATAAAAACCCAAAGATTTTTTCTCAAAGCCTCAAGAACACTCTCATAGGACTAAGATTTTCTGGATATGATCCTTGTACTGAGAGCTATGCTGAGAAGTATTATAATAGGCCTGATGTACAGAAAGCCCTCCATGCAAATATTACAGGGATTCCATATAAATGGACTGCTTGCAGGTTATTTTATTGTGATTATTACAAGTCTTTTTTTTTTTTTTTTGTCTTTTCTTGTTTTTAATTAAGATTTGCTTGCCTATGTGACAGTGATGTACTTTTAAGGAACTGGAAGGACTCTGATGCTTCAGTCCTTCCTATCTACAAGAAGCTGATTGCTGCTGGCCTTAGAATTTGGGTATTCAGGTACAACCATCTCCAACTTTGATGGTAGGGACGAAGTCAGAAATTTTAAGGAGACAAATATTTTTTTTAATAAATGCAGACTTTTTTACAAATCGGAAATAGAATTGTGGGAGGATTCGAATCCACCTACCTCTCATCTTAAATAATTTGTGGAAAAAACAAAAAAAAGAGTAAAGAGTATTTTCCAAGAGTTAATTGCATAAAAATTGCACGATTTTGACCGCTTTTGCAATTTAATCATATTTTTTTAATATATTTTAATTTAGTATATGGACTTTTTTTATTTTTTGAAGTCGATGCACACTTATAATTTTCTAGATGGAATTTTGATGATGTGGCATCCGGAACTTGACATCCGCTGTCCGTTGATGCTACATCACTTAGCAAAGAGAAAACTTGATTCAAATTTTTAAGTACAATAACCTAGAGAGCTAATTATATAAATATAATATGTTACAAATTATGAGTATTTCAAATAAATGTAAAAAATATATATAAATTGCGTCCGTCATGGTTGTGAGTGTCGAGCTTTGTGAATTTTATCATCTAAAATATATTGAAAAGTCGTCATGAGCATTGAATTTTAAACATTAAAATGTTCATGCATTAAATTATAATATTGCAAAAGATATGATTAAATTGTAAACACAGGTAAAAAAATTGTTTATTTACTACTGATTGTTGGTAGCGCAGTGGGGACATGGATTCCGTTGTGCCGGTAACTGCAACTAGGTTTTCTCTAAGCCATCTCAATCTCAAAATCAAAACATCTTGGTATCCATGGTATTGTAGTGGTCAGGTAGGTAATGTTTATGTAAACATTCTTCATTTTTTTGGGACGAAGGTAGTATATTGTAACTGAACTCGAAAATCTACAGGTGGGAGGATGGACGGAAGTGTATGATGGATTGACATTTGCTACAGTTAGAGGAGCTGGACATGAGGTTCCATTGCTTCAACCCAGGAGAGGTTTCATTCTTTTCAAGACATTTTTGTCGGGGAAAGACTTGCCTAAATCTTGAAGGGCTTTTTTTTTATTTTCGCAGAAATGGATAGCAATAAATTAATGGTAATTGGGAGGTATTGTTGTATATTTAGCATATATATTATATAGGATCATTCAATTGCAATTGTATTTAAGGTAATGAATTGTAAGTCCGAAGTAAGTCGTAATTTTGTTTTTTAAATGGTACTGTAATGTTGAAATAATATTCTAATATGAACATTTATGACTGTTATGTCTGGAACTTTCTAGAGACAGAAATAAACCAGCTATTGTTTCCTCTGACTTTCTATTAGGAGGAAATTGAAAGAACATACGTAATTGCACTAAAAAGGAAATGTTTTGATGCTGGATGTTAATGTATCTTATTTGGGCTATTTTTTATTCTAGCCAATTGGGCTTATTTTGTTATTGGGCTACTTTAGCCCATCTTGAAGTATGCCGTAGTGATTTACGTGACAAAGGATATTCTCTTATCCAAACTAAAACTGAGGATATAGTTTGGGATTTCTTTTCGTTCAAGAATCAAGAGTCGGTTTATATCTTGAGAGTTCGATCAGTTTGAAAGGTTAGGAGAGTTCATTCCTATGGGTGTAAATAAAATTGGGTAGGATAGGGTATGGGTGTGACTCTATTTGATTTACTCAAAAAAATATTTAAAATATTATGAATAATATATAATGTGTATGTATACAGTATATAAATAATATAATAAGATTACATATAGCATATACAATACAAAAATATTATATTTTATGTTGCATACTATATTAGATATTCTATATAATAAATTAAATTAATAATTACTTGTAAATGGGTAGATAGGCAAGTTAATTGATTAATACCTCATTTATCCGTCGAGTAATTCAATTCTACAGACAAATTAACATTCCTATTCATTTTTTATTGTGTTGCTTCTGAAAATCATAAAATGTTTATTCAACTACTGATTTAAAAAACTATTTTATGAGTATATTAGTATAGATAGGTAGATTTGTAATTTTAGTCCAACTGTTTAAATTAGTTTGTGAATTAAAAAATAAAATTGAATATACTTTATTAATTTAAGAGACTAAGATGTAAGCAAGGGACTTTGAATCCTAATGTCCCTCAGAATAAGAAGTGTTAATCGTTGGGCTAAATATATATTTTGAAGTATTAATCCGGATTTGGGAATCGAATTAACACCCAATGCATTCTTACTCATATAGAATCTAAACTTAATATAAATTTATCATATAATATTCACCTATATCTGTCTACTTCTTCAAATATCCAAAAATAATACCTCCAAGTCTTATATTGATTTATTTTATATCTATTATAATCATATCAACATGGTTTCTACTCAAATTAAAAATGCAAAAATATTTATTGATATTGGATGAATTTTCTGAAAGATTCTCATTTCAAAAATTCCATTTAGATCTATATTCTTCTATAAGTTTTGTCCCTTCAACAATAATATTATAACCCAATATTGCACTTTTATTTTTCAATAAAACCTACGTTCAAATCCAATATTAATAGCTAAAATTATGAAGTCAATCTCCACTATCCTAATTAATTATTTTTAATAATGATAAATAAATGATTTTTGCAACAAAAAAAATATTAATTTAGAATAGTTTTTCGTATAATTAACAAAATCAAATCCCACTTTTTTTTTTTTTTTTTTTGTAATCACTTTCAAATCAGATACTAGATAACAATATTAGAGACAATTTTTTTTAAAAATATGTATTTTTATTTAAAAGTTATAAACAACTATACACAAGTTAAGAAAATATATTATTTTATGAGTGCTATCTAGCTTAAAATTTGATCAAACACATTCCATATCTACAATATATACTTTACAAAAGATAAAATAAAATAATGAAGTACTATTTAACGAAAAAAATACCTTACAATATTAATCTTTTTACAAAATTCAAAATTTCATCGCTCATGGAATATAAGCAAAATAGAATAATGTATATATTTTGTTATACATATTTTTTATGTCAGTAATATTAAAATATTATTTTATAGTTTAAATAATTCAAATCTTCCAAACATATTATGTGCAGATTCAAATTCTATTAAATAAAGTTAATACTTTTATTTATTATATATATACAAAAATGAAAACAACATTTGGACGAAAAAATCATATTACTCGTGTGTGTACATATAGATTAAAACGAGTGAGTCTCTTGTGAAATAGTTGCACGTGTGACACAATTTAAGGTATTACTTGTTTAATTATAAAATATTATTTGTTTAACTATAAAGTATCACTATCTTTTACACTTAAAAAGATAGTGATACTTTATAATTAAATAAATAATATCTTTAATTGTGTCGTACGTACAACTATTTTACAAGAGATTTTGCGTAAAACAATATTATACTAATTAAAATAAAGTTAATGCTTCAAGAACTGTATTTTGCGTTTCATTTACAAATAAAGAGAAAGAAAATAATTTTATGGCTCTTTTCCTTATGTCCATCTCACATTGTCCTAACCAATATATAAGACGTGGCCATTCCAATTGATGAAAAGCGCAACAAGATCCCACCCCCACCCCCACCCCCATAAACCTCTTCACTTTCAGACCCCTGCAATAATGTTCAGTCATGGTGACACGTAACAACCACTAAACATCTTTAAACTTCATCAATTCACATATTTTCTTCCTAGTTTAGTTCTTTCATCCTTTTTTTTGTATATCTCTAATCTCTATTATGTTTTATTAATCAATTCAAATCTTTAGTTGTGAGGTACCACATTATATTGTGTTATAATCTAACATACTCTCATTTAAACAAAGCAATGCTCAAAACAGTATCGTTATGGAGCATCATATAACATTGTTAATGTACATCATAACAAAAGATCTAATTTTCAAATTAACACATATTTTTTTAAGCTACAACTTTCTTGCTGAGCCCTCAAACTCAGAAGTTGTGGATTCTTGGACTTTTGGGCATGATTTCACACCAACACAACTTATATATATATGTGTGTGTGTGTGTGTGTGTGTGTTAAAGTCAATGAGGTTATACCCCCAAAGCCCTCACAACAATTTTTCAGGCCATGAGATCTGGGAATAAAAATTGTAATTGGTAGCATGATGTTGAATTCCAGAAGTTAGGCATTCATGATGTACTCCTCACTCAAATAAAATGGACTATTCAATAAACAATACAGACTTTTCCTCTAAATTACCAAGAATACCCCTGCACATTCTGGGCACTTTGTACAACCCATCCCCATGTCAAATTACCGGAATGCCCCCAACCATGAATGGGCCAGAGAAGGTGTGCAGTGCAATACAAAAACCACAGTAGGAAAGAGAAAAAAGGTGAAACTTGGTGATAACATTAATGGCTTCACAGTGCAGGCTAAATGGCAAGTTGTGGGATCTTGACTGTTTCAGAAAAAGATTCGGCAGTAATAGAAACAGGAAAGATGCCTACAGGGGCATAAGTGTAATTTCTAGTATTGGGTCCCGTGTGACATTAAAAAAAGGTATCACCATCAAAGCGGCCATCAGAGGACCAAAGCCTAAAAACAAGGTGCTACCAACAATTGCACAGCACATCAAGAAACAGCATCCCTCTCTCTCTCTCTCTCTCTCTCTACCCATCTTGCTTTTTCAGCACCCCTCTCATCATCAATCTCTCATGGCAACTTCCCTTTCTCTCTCCACAAATAAAAACTGCTGATATGCCTTTCTCTCTCCTCCGATATGTCCAACCATCATGCATCTATCCATATCCTATTTCCTCAACACGCAGAAACAAAGAAAGGAAAGAAGAAACATAGAACTCCACGCAGCCTCCTACAATCAAAGAGTCCACGCCACCCAACTCTCTCCATGGCCCAGCTGGACCAGAATTTATGTAGAAGAAATACAAAAAAGAATAAGAGAGGAAGAAAGACGCAGAGGGTTCTAGAGAGAGAAAGTGAAGGGGGGGGGGGGGGTGTCTTCGAATGTCCTCCAAATTAAACCAAACCCACCTCACACAACACAACACCAAAAAAGCTGACATTTGCTTGCCACAAATGCCCTTCTGCAACCCCCCAAAAAAATCCCAATCTTCATCATCAACTTCACTGTCTTTCCAAACAACTATGTTTTTTATTTTTGCGCGAATTATGTGGGCTTTTTCGGCCTTTGCCTTGGTCAGAATTTTTTCACAGAGAAAACAGGAAAGCAAAGAAAGAACCTTCCCACCTCCCCCTTCTCTCTCTCTATTTTCTCTCTCTTTTGCTGTCCTATCTATCTCTACTATTATCTTTTCTTTCTCTAGATACAAACCCCCCTTCCTTTATTACCTGTCTCTGCTTCTCTTTCATATTCATCTCTATCACCATACACCAGTTTTCCTGTTTTTCCTCTTTTCCTTATCTTCGCATCTACGGAAATTTTAAATTTAATAATCGTCCGATCTCCTGCAAGATCAAAAATCTTTGCAAGAAGTGCGGCTTTTCTGTTGTGATCTGATGGCCAAGAAGAGTAAAGCGGTGGTTTTTGATTCAACGCCGTCTTATGGAATTGGTATGAATGACGATACTAAGACCAGGCTAAAGCATCAGACTCTTCTGCAGGACTATGAGGAGTTGCAAAAGGTACCTCTTTTGTTTGTGGGTTTTTATTTTCTTTTTCTATTTCGAAGATCTGTCGCTTTATTTGATTATTTGTTTTCTGGGTTTTGCTATTGAATGTGTGATTTGCCCAAATTTTAGACTTTCGATGTGTTTCTTTGTGGGTTTCATCAGGTTTTTATCTTAATGGAGTTGATCTGTTCCTTCTAACTATTGTGTCTTCTGTGATTTCACCCTTGGATTTCTTGAACAAATTATTTCCCTGTATTTCTCTTGTGGTGATTGTCTGGATAATGTTCGTGATTAAGTTTCTTTAAAATATCCCATGATTTCGTCCTTGTTTACAATTGATTTTTCTGTGTTTCTGTAAATCTTTGTCTCATAATAGGGCTCTCTTTCCATGTTGATCTCTTTATTAGATCTCTTCCTTGTTGAAGGTTCTTTTCTGTTTTCTGAGGTTTTCTCATTGCTCTTCTCGAATGGAATTTTACACTTTTTAGGGTTCTTTTGAGATTATATTCTCATTTGTTTTGCCTGCTAATACTCGCCTCCCTTGATTATGTATGTACTTTTATTACGTATTTAATTAGTTTGAACTTATGTGCTTAGTGTAGATGTAAGGACCATTAATGTAATTGTTAACTGGCATTCATAAGTTTTCCTTATAAGGTCGATGTAATTGTTAAGGGTCAAAATTATCCTTAAAGTAAGATTCTTCTGTTTTTTTGTTTTTGTTGTTAGCTCACTTTCGGAGTGCTGAAAATTTATTTATTGAATAATCTACGACGTTTACCGTGTAGGAAACTGATGTGATGAGAAGCAAATTGGAGTTGGCCAAACAGAGGAAGGTTATGCTTGCAGCTGAAGTTCGGTATATACTTAATTTCTTACTCATTATGGATTCTTTTTGATATGAGAAAATTCTGCGAAGTTTGATAATATGGTTTATAGTCATGAATTGCTGTTGTGTTCAAGATGTTTAGTCCATTTGCTTTAAACTTTGACGACGCGCGTTCAAATAACTTGACAACTTAGTTCAAATCATGGCACTTCTAATTGTATTTCGGAGTCATGTTGCTACTTTCTATTTTGTGTGCTATTTTTATTAGCAATGGAGTTGATGAAGGTTTTCTCTGTTAGTATGTCACTATGTCTTATCACATACAAGTCTCATTATAAGACACGGAAGCACAGCTTGGTGGTAAGACGTTTCACTACTCCCATAAGGTTGGGGGTTCGAATCATGGGAGGGGAAGTGGGGAATCACTATTGACTCTCCTTTGAAGAAAAAAGAAGAAAAGAAAGGAAAAGAAAAAACTAGTCCCATATAATCTTTATTTAAAAATCATAATATTCACACTCTCTAGAGTCTGTTAATTGATTCATTAGTTTTATCATATCTTATATTGGTCTCACATATTCTGGTTGTACTAATTGGCTTCTCATTATAATCATCAGGTTTCTTCGAAGAAGATATGAGTACCTTGTGAAAACAAAGGATATGAATTCATCCCATGAACAAAATCTTGTGCAGGCACCGAATATGCCAAAGCAAACTAAAATTGCAAAGGAACAGCTTTTAACCAGAAAAGAAGCAAGCCAGCATAGATCACCTCTAGTCTCAGAACCAAACTCCAAGAAGAAACATCGTGTTGTCCCACAAGTTGTTCAACATGACGCTTTCCCCCTAACTAATCGGTCTAAAAAGAGAGTATCATCTGGTGGCAAAGAAGCCAAGGGTCGCAGCTTGCCCTTGGTCTGTCCTCCGGTTTTTGATGCGAGCCACAAAGGGATGCTGCATATAAGGAAAGAATATTCAGTGCCAAATATGACCCCATTTCTTGACAGAAACCATAAAGAACGAATAATTGGTGCAAATGATACGAATTTGAGGAATTCAGCTGCTGCTTTTGATTTGAACCAGGATAGTACTCCAAGCGGAAACGAATCTTCTTTGCCAACCCGAGCTCCAATATTTGACTTAAATGAAATCTCGGTATGTAACAGTGTTCGTTTAAACTTGAGGTTATATGATTGAATGTTATTATATGCTTTAGTTTTAAATGTGGTCCTGTATATCTGTAGACAGGGGATGAGGATTTCCAGGGAAGTGGTGAAGCAATCAAGTTTGAGGAAGCGAAGAAAAGTTTAATCAGAGGCATAAACGAAGAGCAGCAAAGCGATTTGAAGCTGTCCATTTGTCGAAATTCCGAGGAAAGCTCATCTCGAGCAGGAAAGCGTAAAATTTCATGGCAGGACCCGGTTGCATTGAGAGTTTGAGGGGGGCTCCAGCGAGCAATCTAAGGCCCCACATGTAGTTAGGCAGCTGATCTACGTGTTGAGGGCTTTGGAGTCTGTAGGCTAGTGCATTTCTCTATAATATATGAAGTATAGCTAGTTAAATGTTTCCCTACTACTATCCAGAATGGTACGTTAGAAACAATTGGCTGCAACAAGTAAAGAACTTAGTTTTGTTCTTTATGGGCTTATTTCTTTGAGATTTTTTGTTGGCAGAATGAGCAGTTTTGAGTTCTGCTGTTCTAACATAAGCTTCATATTGCAATTCTGTCATATATATATATATATATATATATATATATATATATATATATATATATATATATATATATATATGTGCGTGTGTGTTTCCTTAATAGATTTTCTTGCACAAATGTACAGAAACTGGATTTTCTTCATTGAGAAATAGGTCTGCTCTGCAGACGAATTCTACGGATCTGTTATACCAGGGACCAAGTAGGACCGGGTGGAATGGCCCGAAAAAGAAAAGAGATAACTTGAACTGCACCTTTGAACAAACGTTACGGGCTACATTCTTACTTTTGCGGTCCGAACCTGAGTATTTTCTTCCGCACAGTTTAATTTGTTAGATTTATTTTATTATGTTAAAATTTATTAAGATTTTGTAGAGAAAAAAAATGCAATATTTGGGTTTTGTAATATTAATTATTTTTCAATAAAATTAAGTTCTTTCACCAACAATTGGTACAATCAATACAATACTTTAATTTGATCAAATAAGGTAAAGTGTTATTTTATTTTTTAAATATATTATAAATTATATATGGCATGGGAGTAGTAGTAATTTTGTACTAATTTTTGTTAATGACATAAAGATGAGTAATTCTAATTGATTTTTATATTCCAAGCCCGCTTATTTTGATTAAAAAATACATAACTAAATTCGATTTGGCCAAAATTGAACCGAGACAAAATACGAGAAACAAGACAAACATTAACCTACTAGCGCCTGCACAAAATGGAGTCGAATGATATTTGATTAAATTAACCTATTTACCCAAAATACGAGTCATGTTTCAATGGAATACCAGCATACATATTCACATTCAAATGCATTTCGGGTAGCCCCCCAAAACATGTCCTTAAGAATCTTAAATAAACTAAATTTGTAGTCAGTGATCAGAGAAAGGACAAAACAGAGCATCGACTAGCATTCATGTTAACAGACAAGACACGTAACTTAAGAAACAACCTGTTAACTGTCTTTGTCCTCACCACCCACATCCACCTTGGTCAAGTCATGATCAACTGGCTCGTTTACAACAACATTCTCACCATCTTCTGCAGCAGCTTCCTCCTCCAGAGGCCCAGCCTCATCCACAACATTATTCTTCTCCTCCGACGGACAATCCTTTTTCCTCATGTCTACCTGGCGTTTATGTTTCTTGCCCTCTAGATGAGTGTTCAAAACTTTTGGAGAGTGGCAACCTATATGGCATACCTCACACCAGAACCTAAACTTTTTCTTCAGAAGATTGCAGTCTTTTTGCCTTTCTTCAGCCACTGCTGGTTTTATGTTTTCCTTCACCTTTACCGAGTGTGGGCTTTCTTCCAACAAGGGCCGATCATCCGTCTTTGAACTATTCTCCTCAGTCTTATCATCAGATGGCAAAGATTGAGATGCAACTTTCACTTCATTGTCTGAGCTTGCATCAACAGTGGTAGCCTTGGCAGCTTTCTTTGGATAAAGCCCAATGCTGTAGCTTTTGCCACCCACCTGAGCTCTCAGTCCAGCCTCCTTCAACTTATGCTTCTTTCCCTGAAGGTGCTCGTTCAGAGCCGGCTCACTTGTGGTGCTGACTTGGCAGATGGCACAACTCCACTCCCCTTTTGCTTTCTTCCTTGTGTTGCTCTCTGATAGAGTTTCCCAAGATGCCAAAACAGATGCTCCCCTCTTCACTGCCAATATATCTTCACTTGGTTTCACCTACAATATTCACAAAAAAACCCACAACGCTAATCATAGTAACTTATGGAAATGGTGGAAGAACTAATGCCCTCCACTTCCAAGCATCATGTTTCCCATTTTGGTTCAGGATGGAATGATTAGAAGATAACACACAAACCTATTCCAGTATAAAAAAAATGGAGACGAAAATAGCAAAGTTGCAATGAAAAGGGATAAGGAAAACTAAGATAGACAGGAATTTGGTAAAGGCTATGCAGTAGTGCACATTTGTACACTAGAAAGACATTCTCAACTATTTTTCAAAACACACAGAGGCCACGTCAAAGATTCTTGGAAAACTCAAATTATGCGGCTTACTTTACTAAGGCCTCCAATGGTGGTTCCCTTGAACAATTACTAGTTTCCTTAGGGTGAAGAAGATAAAGCTGGTCAACTGACTTCTCCATTTTTTCCTGTTATTTTTTAGTATTTGGCACAATGCATATGGACGGAGACAACATATTACAACAAGCAGATCGTGAGGACTGTTATCCTCTTTCCTTCCCCATATGCCCCCCCAAGCTGAAAACATACTTGCTAGCGACTTGAAAATCCCTTCACAAAACCACATCACCCAATTTCAAGCTGCAAATTTGATGCCCCAACTAATTATCAGGGATGTGTAAAGATTGGAAATAATAATGACAATTTTAAACATTACACCCGTATCTCTATACGAAATTTAAAGACTTATGAAATATTTATATAAGAAGAAATAAGATTCCTACAGTATTCAAAGGGCTCAACTACTATTTAAATTAAACAAATAATTATTCCTACTACCTTAGGTTTCTCCAAATAATTTTTTGGTCAGGAAGATCATCAAACTGACAGGTTAGCAGATGACAATTATTTTCGCCTAAGACATTGCCCTCCCTTGTTTTCCGTATCCAAAAACTATAAAGACTTAAACTATAAGCCCATATTGAACAAAAAAGAAATTATTTGCAGACTACTGAACAGAAACACACAATAGTATGGGAGATCATATTATTCTGCACAACTGAAATACATTCGAAGGGAATATATCTATTTTTTCTCCACAGAAATTTCATAAGACTTCAAAGTCATAGATGTAAAGTCTACACACATAAAACACCCAGCTTAATGAGAGAGAGAGAGAGAGAGAGAGAGAGAGAGAGAGAGACTGACAAGCAAAATCTTTTTTTCTTTTTCTTTGGCCCCCTCTGAGACAAGCATAGCAGAATTTCGAGCTTCAGCAGACCCTCGCTGAAACGGCAGTGGTTCGTCCGCAAATGGCGATATGACTCTTCTATCTTCCAGAGATCTCCCCACAGCCCTTGACTCCACCACTGGACGCCTCATGGGCAAGTCAAACTCCATAATAGATGGCGGGGCAAACAGATGCCCATCACTGCCTCTCCTTTGAACTATACCCAATTCCCTCTCCATCATCAGCTCCCTCCTCACCTCAGCCTCCAACTCACGCCTTCTCATCTCGGACATGATTATCTCCTCTCTTATCCGTTCCTTTTCAAGCTCTCTCAGAATCGCCTCATGCATGTCATGAGCATAAGGTAAAGAATGAAGGGGGTGAGGGTGGGGGTGAGGGTGAGGGTGAGGGTGAGGGTGAGGGTGAGGGCGAGGGCGAGGGCGAGGGCGAGGGCGAGTAGTTAGCAGAAGACGATCACCTTGGAAATGCTGGCCTTGGATCCTTCCTAGCTCTGGTCCCATGTAGCTGCCTGAAAGAGTGTGAAATGTAATGAGACAAACCAAAATTAGCATATCAGTGCAATCATAGACAGTCAAGCCAAAATGTAATAAAAATACTTTAATAAAATCTAGGGAAAAAGAGAGGGTCAAATACAACCTTTATGCAGATAACATATTAACATTTAAGCCATTCTAACAGAAGAAAAAGATCTGTCAGTATCACCGTTAAAATTCACAATGCTGAGACCCAATTGATCCATTGCCTCATAATTTTCTGTTCCTTCCTAAACCTCATTTTGGCTTTTCCCCCAGCATTTACAAAATCCTTTGCCCTCTTTCAAAATGCTCCAGTTTTCTTGGAAAAACTATTGGTGTTTTATCAGGTACAATGATTCAGATTTGGGATCGCATAGATGGTTAAAAATTATTTTTTTAGATTATGATGAATATACTCAAACTGCCTGTAACAAAAAAAAATTCATAAAAGCTTTTGAAATTTACGACTGTACTTTAGAGTGATGCTCAAAAGCCTTAACTCCATCTAAATATGAACATTCACCAAGGAAATAACTCAACAACATTGGACAAACAGTAGAACCCGAAATTAGCAAGAAATTACATAGCAATCTTTTAGAAAAAAAGAACCAAATCTACAGTTTTCAGAATTTAAGAGAGGGCGAGAGTCATTGAACAACAGTAAAGAGCTTAATCTTCCAGAGGAAAAATAATAAAAATGCCGCGAACTTAATTGATTAATCTTCCTAAAATTCGTAAGGAAAGTAACAAAATAAATGCTGAAAAATATCAGATTACTTTCTTCCTCTCTCTGTTTTCCGATGTCGTGAGCCGTAAAACTACGCGGTAGAATCTCACCAGTTGCGCACACGTGTATTTGATCCTATTCCAAGAACAAAGAAGTTCAAATTAAATAGTCGGGCCTGTTCTAGATCAAACAATGCTGCTAAATTCCATCAACTCTCAACCAACTAATGATTCTCCTAAATTTCACATTTTTCACGCATGGATAACATAATAGCATAAAATGAAAAAAAAAAATTGCTGGGGCAACTGAGGAATCTGGGGTGAACCCGAACCTTGTGGCATCTCTCGATAATGCGACTCCATTGTTGTATATCTATTGAAGTATTCAAAAGATGGTGAAATTGGGAATTCAGACGTTGGGGGTTTTGGAGTCTACTTGTAATTCCCGTCTTATAGGGAGAGCGGAGTTCGGTGAGGACAATAAGCAGTCACGCGCTACCTTGGTCCGTGCCGCCACGACAGTATTTCGTATTTCACTTCAAATTTTGATTTTTGAGCGAGTTTATATTAACTCATTAATAAGTTTATAAAATGTTTAAGGGCGTGTTTGGGTTGTACTCCTCCAAATTCAAAATAAAGATGATCTAATAGTTTTAATGATTTTGTAACATTTTGAGTACAATATTTTTCCTAATTTACCCAAAAAAAGTTATTCTAAATATAAATATAATGTGTCTGATTTTCATGAACCATTAATGTATATTTCTCATTAATTAAAGATCTTTTCACTTAATTTATTTTTTAATATATGTAAAAAAAATTAAACAATATTTATTTTGAATAGAAGGAATATAAGTTTTAGTGAATAGTGTAAGTTTTATTTTTATTTTTTAGATTGAATATAGTAAGATTTGTAAAGTAGGTATTAAACTATGATATAAAAAAAAGAGTAATTTTAAAATATTTTATATTTTTTAATATGTTCGATCTTAACGAAAAAATAAAGTTGATATTTTCATAGAGGCACAAAAAACAGAAGTCTTAGGATAAATATTAATAATATCATTGATATTTTAGAGCATGAGGGAAATAGAAGTTCTTTCAAAATTTCAAGAAAATATCTTCAAATATTGGCTTAAATATCAAGATTGATTAATTTATCGTACAAAGTGTTCGATTATTGAGAAATAACAGTAAATATTGATATCAGTATTAGTAAGTTGGTCAAAGGCCATTTGGCCAAAAACTTAAACTAAAAAGATTACCAAGTCTAATTTTTCATGAAAATTTTTCCCTCACAAAAACATCTTTTATCTTTTTTTCTCCAAATAGGTTATATTCAAAGGCTCCAGATTTATTATGATTGGAGATTGCTCTGGCATTAATTTTTGGATGGATAATTGGCTTGCTTGCACTATTTTCCACAGGCTACATAATTATATCTTTGGAAGCTTCCCATTATAATATCGAACACACGTTCAGTTCGCACAATGATTTGTTGTGTCTTGGGAAGCTTGGGGTGCAAAGGATTCCTCACAAAGCACCTAAGATTCTTTCCACTTGTTGGTTCCAACCTCCCTCAAGTTGGCTTAAGTGCAAAATGCTATGACAGTGACAAGGGATGTCAATGCCCGGGGTATCTTTAGGAATTCTCATGGGTTTGTTTATGGTTGCTTTACTATGCAACACAATTTTTGGTTTGCTTTCCAAGTTGAGCTTTCCAATTTTAAGGGTGCATCAAGATTTGGCTATGTTATACAAAAAATAATTTAAATATATAAACTAACATACTAATATATATATATAAAGATATATATCATCAATTATCAATTGTTAACCCCATAATTTTTAATAAAAATTTTAATTATTCATTAATTATTCAAACATTACATACATTACTTCTCTTCATATAATAATATTTTTTTAAAAAATCCCATCAAAATCTAATAATTTGACATCATATTAATATAACAACTTAAAACAAATAAATGGGGGAATTCAAAACCCTACCGGTCCGAAATAATCACATATATATACATACACGGAAGAGACTTACCTCACTTCTCGATGTAATCTCCAAGGGGAGTGTTTATAAGAGCTTTTTTCCTTCACAAAAGCAGAAAACCAGGCTCATCCATCGTAATTTGTTTCTCAATCATCTTCTTCCAATCAAGGCATGAGATTGAAGTAGATTTGGATCTGGTTGCTGATCTCCACACACCCCAAAAAAATAAGGATTGTAGAGAGAGAAATCAATTCCGTCCTATGCTGTTGTAGTTTTCTGCACATATGAACTTGAAATAGGAAGAAGGGAGAGAGGGAGGAGAGAAGTAATAGTGGCTGTCCTTAATTGACAAATATGAAGAAGATTGTTTGATATTTGTAATCGACTTCGAACAGCAAAGATTATCAGTATTATATATGAAACCTGGTTGTAGATTAACAATTAATGCCACCAGATTTTTCATTCTTCTTCTGAGCAACATCCTTTTAAACTTCTTTATGAAGTGAACGTACCAAATCCTGGAAGTAATACTATTTCGGGGGGAAAATAGAGATTTCGAAATAAGGTGGAGAATTCGATGTTTGATTGGAAATATTTTGAGCAAATGAAGAAATGTAGCGTGACTCATGTGCCTCATCCGCATATAGGCGTATATGTGCAACGGATCATTCAACCAAAGTCGTGGTGGATCCTCACTAGAAACATCAAATTTTGGTATTATTTTTTATAAAAAGATAATAATTTTCTAGATTGTTCGAAAAAATATATGATAAAGTAAAAGTGTAGATTTCTTGTTCTTAGATCTATCGTTTTTTTAGATATCACAATCATCAACCCTATTGTTCGATTACATAGTGAAAATGGTAATGCGGCTAAAAATTAATTTTTTTTCAAGAATAAGAAAATCAAAATGAATATAAAAGATGTAGATATATTAATCAGTAATTTGTTTGCTAGTTACAAATTCCAAGGCTTTGGAAATCATTGGTTGGAGATGATTGATAAGTCCTGAATCTATTAACTAAAAAATGAGTCATATTTGTAGAATATGGATAAGAAAAAATAAATGAAGAAAAATTTAAGACAAGGGCATCTTCAAAATTAATAAACAATGAGAAAATGAAGAATAATTTAGACAAGACAATTCATACCCCGAGGTGATCATCACCACCTGCACCTTACATCTCGGCACAGTGGAACGTGTAACTCGCCTTTCAAAATTAATACACTTATAATTAAATAGTAATATATTTCAAACGGTTTAGAAATAATATATTTTAACATAGAGAGTAATATATCTACCGCTAAACAGTAATATATATTTCAATACAAATAGTATTAATATCTTTCTATACAAAGAGTAATTGATCAACATAAAAAGTAATACATTTTAACAAAAAAAAAAGTAATACATTCACGGTTAATCAATAATACATGTGTAAAGAAATCGAAGCAAAAATTTGCTCAATATTTCTTATTTAAATCACATATATTACATATTTATCTAAAAGTAGTATTATTATGTGTTATTGAAAGATATTATTTATTTAAGTAAAAAATATCATTACTTTAAATAAAAAGTATTGTGCGATCAACTAAAAATACAAAATCATATATGCGAGCTACATTGTGCTGGACATATATATATATATATATATATATATATATATATATATATATATATATATATATATATATATTAACTTGGCGCGCATGTTTGGGTTCGACTTTAAAAAAAATTATGTGTCATGCCATGGGTTTTGAAATTTCAAGTTTGTTGTAGTTGCCGATTTACATGAGACTCGCTCTTTTCTAGGTCAGTATAACATCATGTTAATATTCATTATTCTTTCAAATCTTTTTAATATATATAAATATAAAATTAAAGTACCAATTCTGATACAAGATGTGCCCTCTAAATTTAATACTGGTGGCATGTGGAGAATGAAGATCCTATAATTAAGAGTAAGAGGAGTCTCTCTAATCCTCGCCTAAAGAATAGCAATTCTAGAACTGTCTACAGCTTCAATTAATACTTAGT
The DNA here is from genome assembly GCA_028749325.2 of Caryopteris x clandonensis. Taxonomy (NCBI): domain Eukaryota; kingdom Viridiplantae; phylum Streptophyta; class Magnoliopsida; order Lamiales; family Lamiaceae; genus Caryopteris; species Caryopteris x clandonensis. Next base: position 1,350,242 of record JAPYKT020000001.1, read on the forward strand.
TTTTTCTCCATCCATCTCTACTGGAAATGGCATCAAGATGTGGAGTTTTCACAGAAATTCTTCTTGCAATACTTCTTCCACCCTTGGGAGTCTTCTTCAGAAATGGCTGTTGTAGCGTACGTTCCTCTCTCTATTCTCATCATTTTAGATATTCAACTTCATATTTACCCACACAAACTCCACATTTCAATATAACCGAACATGAATGCACACTACAGGACCACAAAAATATTCGGAAACTCATCTAGAAATTTATGAGTGGTTTTAATTTCTCTCTTTGTTCTTACAATTTCATCTTTTATTTTCTTAGTTGTTCAGATTTGATCCATTTTTTGCTGGAATTTAAAAAATATTCGCCGAATAAGTGTACGTGTACCACATATGACCGTATTAACTTAAATTTTTTTATTGAGTAGTAAAATAACGTGGACATTAAATTCACCAAAGTCATCCATGGAACCATAAGATCACAAAAAAATGAAAATCTTTAATTAATGTGGCCATGTGTGAGGTACATGGAATTATCCATCAGAACTTTAAATTTCAGCTCAAAAAAGAAAAATAAATTCAAGTTAGATAACAAAATTGTAAAATAAAAAGACGAAGACTAATTTTGAAAGTGTTTATAAGTTACAAGCGTGGTTCCAGTCGAGTTTTTAAAATGAGTCCCTAAATTATATTTTTCTCTAATGTACTAACTTAAAGAAAACCATAAAAAATTAAAGCATTTGCAATACTCTAGATATTTTTATCATCGTAAAAAGTAAGAGACAAACAAATTGAAAATAATTATTTAAATACAACTTGCCTCACAGTTTTGGCAGCAAAAGTATTAATCAAGTTGTTGAAAATTCATCGAATCCACATATTTTAATTGGTAAGAGATGTGTTTGACCAATAGGCTGCTAAACATTTTATGTTAAAATTCAATCAGCTGCATATAAATATCTAAAATAATTTTGACCCCTACAAATTTACAAATTTTGTAGGCCCAAGCCAACGAACTCTTCTAACTAATGAAAGATCAGACCATTATTACAAGGGTAGCTATGTAATTTCCTCCAAAAATATTTACATGCAATTTTCCACAACCTACATAATATGCATTCAATTAGATAGTCTCGGTGAATAATATCTATAAATCCAAACTTACATTTCATGAATACATTACAAAATGTGGATGTAATAAAATAATATATTAAAATATAACTTAAATTCTTTGTCATTGCAGTGTGAGTTCTTTATATGTGTGGTGCTGACACTGTTGGGCTATGTTCCTGGGATAATCTATGCTGTTTACGCCATTGTGGTCCGAGATGGCCAACCTCATGATCAAGATTATTTGCAGCCTATCAATCCTTAATTTCCTTTCATTTTTCGTTAATTATATTTTTTTTATTTTTATATTCTTTATATATTAAAGGAAATTAAAGAAACTATGAATTTGTCTTAATTTTTTTTTTTATGTATAACTTCTCTTTATTTCATCATGCTCGAACAACAACAACAATAATAATAATAAACTTAAATTTATTTGTTTTGTTTAGTTAATCAAGCTTTTATTGATTGATCATAATTAAATGTTAAATGATTTGATTTGATAAAAGGTTTCTTTTTATGTAAATTTTGAAGAAAAATCTAAAGTTTGTAGTCTTATCATCAAATATCATAAGGGATAAATCAAGTTATATAAAAACTTAAGAGAATGATAAAAGAAAACAATATTTACCTATTCAAACAAAATCAAAGTCGACTAAAGTTCAACATCATATGGAATTGGCATATAAAAATTTAGTGTACATATAATCTCAAAACACATGTTTATGTCTACAAGAAGGTTAAAAGAACTAAATTAAGATACAAAGAAAATCAAGAAATTAAGAATGGAGGCACTATTAGGTGATGTTTGGACACGCCTTTGCACAAACTGTTGTGGGTTGTGCGTAATCCTAAGTCTGTTTGTACACGGTTGTGGATTGGGGATCGACCTAACCAACAATAAAATCAACCATACCCCCGCCGACCTCCCCTCTGCAAGACTGTCCCTACTTTTTTCCTCCTCCTCCTCCTCCTCCTCCTCTCTCTCTCTCTCTCTCTCTCTCTCTCTCTCTCTCTCTCTCTCTCTCTCTCAAGTTTGTTGTATTTTTCAATTACTTTATCCATATCTGAGATCAATATTATTGCTATTACTATTCCAATTAATCCATTTCTCTATCACTGCACCATCCAAATTAATTACTTACTACCTCTCTTTTCAGCATTATTAACTTTTTGGGTTTTTTTATTAAAATAATGCAAAAAAAATTATAAAATAGGTAAGTTTTGGAACAATTTTTAAAAATAGGGTACAACGTCAGCCCCGCTGACATTTTTTGGATAAAATGTCACGAGGGCCGACGTTTTAAATTTGAAATTAAAAATGTCAGGCCCTCTGACGTTTTTAATTTCAAATATGTGTGTGTGTGTGTGTATATATATATATATATATATATATATATATATATATGCACCCTGCTCATTAACATCCATCCATAGTATATATATATACACACACATACACCACATGCATCCATATATATGTATATATATATACACACACACACAGTGCACTAACAATTATAATTTCACCGATCAAATCGATCGAGTCATCGAGTGCTGGTTTAATTGGTCGAAGATGGTCCAATTGAAAAAATAGCAATAAATTAATTTGTATGAACATAATTTATTAGGAATTTTGTTAGAAGTTGGTTATTTAGTTATATTGTTGTTACGGAGTTATTATTATTCATTTAAGTTGTTATGCAGAGTTAGTAATTTGTATTTAAATTTGTACTTAGTTTTTCATTGTGTAATTTTGATATGGCTAAATAAAAGAGAGTTTGGGTTATGTGCTTCTTTTCTAATTATCTTCCCTCTTCCCTCTTCCCTATCCTCTATATCTTCTAATCTAATACTTCATAACATAATTTTTTTCGTTGTTCATTGTTTTTTCTATTTTAATTTTAATTAAAAAACAAGTAGGTTGATTTTGATCGATTCCGCTCAAAAAATGATTTCGTGAATATTTCGAATCAATTCAGGTACTTTTTCTTAATTAAATTGATGGGTTCGATTTGATTATGAAAAATAATAGAATAACATAATTGTTTCAAGATTCAAGTTGGATTCTAATGAGATACAATCTTCACATTGGTATGATATTGTTTTTTTTTTCTTGAACCTGTATATATTTTCTTTTTGAGTTTTGTCTCATGATTCTTTATATACCCGATGTAAGATTTGTTTTAACAATTTCAATATAAATGTGTATGTGCTTTTGTTCGTCCGATCAAATGTTCCAATAAATCAAACAAATATATAAGATATAAGAATTCGTGAAATAATATTAGAAATTTCCCAATAATCGTTTTGACTATAATCAATGATTAGTTAGTATATCGGTGAAATATTTATATAATGAGAAAATCAAAATTTTCACTAAATTCAAAAGTTCAGTGAAATAACTGCAAATTCAACAAATTGGAGGGGTCTTTCTAGAAATAAATAATTTGAAAGGAAGTTTGTATATATTTGCCCCGGCCAGCAATTCCTCACCCGTACACTAGGTTGTTTGAGAACACGTAGCACAATCCCATTGGTTTTAGTTAGTGTAGGTGGACTGTTTTGAAATTGGCGACTTAATCATGAAACCTCTTATTCAGTTTCCAATCAGAACCAATTACCATATATAATATTTTGAAGGCATTAATAATGAATTATTCCATATATATATATAAAGAGGCGGGAGAATTAGTTGGACTTGCATATAATCCAAATCTATTTAAACGTAATATGAATCTTGTGTGATACAAAATATTATATATAAACAGATAGAATATTTAATTGCCTTCACAAAATAGTCAGAAAGCCAAGAACCCCGAGGTACCCCACCAAGTTTTTCAAGAAAAGATGAGGGTTCATTGTAATTTGTCAGGAACTCATAGATCCTACGATGATTTGCAAAAAGTTCTGCAATTTGAGGAGACCAATACCAATATTTATTCGTCAAGAATTCATGCACCAATTAAAGATTCATCAAGGTACTTGTATTCCAAAATAATCAAGATTCAAGATAATTTATCAACAATTCATCCACCAGTTACCCGTTCATCAAAAAAATTGAGCCCAAAAGCAATCAAGATTCAAGATGATTTGTCAAGAATCCATCCACCAGTTACCCGTTCATCAACAAAATTACACTCGGAAAGAATCAAGACTCAAGATGGTTTGAATCGATTCGGTAAGTCTTCTAAAACTTTACCAAGTAATCTACGCTCGTAATAAATTAAATTTTAAGAAGATTGATCAAAAAATGTAATTTTTTTATAGGTTCAGGGAGAGTTAAGATTCAAGATAATTCATCAAAGGTGCATAAACCCTATACAAGTTTATCAAAAGATTCATGCTCAAGAGGAATAGAAGTTAAAGATTATGTGGCTAGACCTGATAAATCTATTAAAATTTTAAAACGCAAACTAGTCGGTGGTGAAGTTGGTTCATCAAAATACCACAAACCCTCTAAGATATTAACAGAAGGTCCTACCAATAAGACTCCAATGAAGAAACCCAGGTTGATCAATAAACTAATACTGGATGTTGAAGGAGAGATTAAACAATCCAATCAAGGCCTCCCCACTTTTACTCCCAAGGCCGATGAATTATTTGAAATTCAAGATTTAACGAAGGAAATCGAAGAAATAATAACATACGACTATGATTATTGGATGTCTAAGCCATTATAAGAATACATTATTTCTAGTGAAGTTTATTACTTAGAATAAGGCAGTGTTTTTATAATTTCACCGATCAAATCGATCGAGTTATCGAGTGCTGGTTTAATCGGTTGAAGGTGGTCCAATTGAAAAAATAGCAATAAATTAATTTGTATGAACATAATTTATTAGGAATTTTGTTAGAAGTTGGTTATTTAGTTATATTGTTGTTAGTGAGTTATTATTATTCATTTAAGTTGTTGTTATGCAGAGTTAGTAATTTGTATTTTAAGTTGTACTTAGTTTTTCATTTTGTAAATTTGATATGGCTAAATAAAAGAGAGTTTGGGTTATGTGCTTCTTTTCTAATTCTCTTCCCTCGTCCCTATCCTTTGTATCTTCTAATCTAATACTTCATAACATAATTTTTTCCGTTGTTCATTGCTTTTTCTATTTTAATTTTAATTAAAAAACAAGTAGGTTGATTTTGATCGATTCAGCTCAAAAAATGATTTTGTGAATATTTCGAGTCAATTCAGGTGCTTGTTCTTAATTAAATTGATGGGTTCGATTCGATTACGAAAATAATAGAATAACGTAACTGTTTCAAGATTCAAGTTGGATTCTAATGAGCTACAATCTTCACATTGGTATGATATTGTTTTTCTTTCTTGAACCCGTATATATTTCTTTTTGAGTTTTGTCTCATGATTCTTTATATACCCGATATAAGATTTGTTTTAACAATTTCAATATAAATTTGTATGTGCTTTTGTTCGTCCGATCAAATGTGCCAACAAATCAAACAAATATATAAGATATAAGGATTCGTGAAATAATATTAGAAATTTCCCATAAATCGTTTTGACTATAATCAATGATCAGTTAGTATATCGGTGAAATATTTATATTATGAGAAAATCAAAATTTCCTCTAAATTCAAAAGTTCAGTGAAATAACTGCAAATTCAGCAAATTGGAGGGGTCTTTCTAGAAATAAATAATTTGAAAGGAAGTTTGTATATATTTGCCCCGGCTAGCAATTCCTCATCGTACACTAGGTTGTTTGAGAACACGTGGCACAATCCCATTGGTTTTAGTTAGTGTAGGTGGACTGTTTTGAAATTGGCGACTTAATCATGAAACCTCTGGTTCAGTTTTCAATCAGAACCAATAACCATATATAATATTTTGAAGGCCTTAATAATGAATTATTCCCTATATGTATATAAAGAGGAGTAACCAAATATATAATATCTTGAAAGGCTTAACAATGAATTATTCCATATATATAAATAATAAAGAGGTGGGAGAAGTAGTTTTATATATATATATATATATATATATATATATTTATATATATATATAAAGAGGCGGGAGAATTAGTTGGACTTGCATATAATCCAAATCTATTTAAACGTAATATGAATCTTATGTGATACAAAATATTATATATAAGCAGATAGAATATTTAATTGCGTTCACAAAATAGTCAGAAAGCCAAGAACCCTGAGGTATCCCACCAAGTTTTTCAAGAAAAGATGAGGGTTCGTTGTAATTTGTCAGGAACTCGTAGATCCTACGATGATTTGCAAAAAGTTCTGCAATTTGAGAAGACCAATACCAAAGATTATTCGTCAAGAATTCATGCACCAATTAAAGATTCATTAAGATACTTGCGTTCCAAAGCAATCAAGATTCAAGATAATTTATCAACAATTCATCCACCAATTACCCGTTCATCAAAAAAATTGCGCTCGAAAGCAATCAAGATTCAAGATGATTTGTCAAGAATCCATCCACCAGTTACCCGTTCATCAACAAAATTACACTCAGAAAGAATTAAGACTCAAGATGGTTTGAATCGATTCGGTTAGTTTTCTAAAACTTTACCAAGTAATCTACGCTCATAATAAATTAAATTTTAAGAAGATTGATCAGAAAATTTAATTTTTTTACAGGTTCAGGGAGAATCAAGATTCAAGATAATTCATCAAAGGTGCATAAACCCTATACAAGTTTATCAAAAGATTCATGCTCAAGAGGAATAGAAGATAAAGATTATGCGGCTAGACCCGATAAATCTATTAAAATTTTAAAACGCAAACTAGTCGGTGGTGAAGTTGGTTCATCAAAATACCACAAACCCTCTAACATATTAACAGAAGGTCCTACCAATAAGACTCCAATGAAGAAACCCAGGTTGATCAATAAACCAATACAGGATGTGGAAGGAGAGATCAAACAATCCAAGCAAGGCCTCCCCACTTTTACTCCCAAGGCCGATGAATTATTTCAAATTCAAGGTTTAACGAAGGAAATCGAAGAAATAATTACATACGACTATGATTATTGGATGTCTAAGCTATTATCAGAATACATTATTTCTGGTGAAGTTTATTACTTAGAATAAGGCAGTGTTTTTATAATTTCACCGATCAAATCGATCGAGTCATCGAGTGCTGGTTTAATCGGTCGAAGGTGGATCAATTGAAAAAATAGCAATAAATTAATTTGTATGAACATAATTTATTAGGAATTTCGTTAGAAGTTGGTTATTTAGTTATATTGTTGTTACAGAGTTACTATTATTCATTTAAGTTGTTGTTATACAGAGTTAGTAATTTGTATTTAAAGTTGTACTTAGTTTTTCATTGTGTAATTTTGATATGGCTAAATAAAAGAGAGTTTGGGTTATGTGCTTCTTTTCTAATTCTCTTCCCTCTTCCCTATCCTCTGTATCTTCTAATCTAATAGTTTATAACATAATTTTTTCCGTTGTTCATTATTTTTTCTATTTTAATTTTAATTAAAAAAGCAAGTAGGTTGATTTTGATCGATTCAGCTCAAAAAATGATTTTGTGAATATTTTGAATCAATTCAGGTACTTGTTCTTAATTAAATAGATGGGTTCGATTCGATTATGAAAATAATAGAATAACATAATTGTTTCAAGATTCAAGTTGGATTCTAATGAGCTACAATCTTCAAATTGGTATGTTGGGAGTGATCAAGACCATTGATCAAGGTTAGCAATGATTAACGGCTGCTGAAAAGTGAGAAGCAGCTGAAGATTGCTGGAGTTAGTTGGAACTGGTAAAAGCGGTTAAGTCCAGCAGCTAACAAATTGGGAGTTGATTGCTGGAGTTAGTTGGAAGCTGGTAAAAGCGGTTAAGTCCAGCGGCTAACAAATTGGGAGTTGATCTCTGATCTCAGCCATTCAATCCAGCAGCAATAGGTGGGTAAATCTGGACGGATCATAGTTGAAGATTAAGTGCAGCTAGTTTAGTTTTATCTGAGAGTTAAGGGTGTGCCATTAAAAAAAAGCAGTGTTTATATTCCTAGAGAGAGAGTTGGATTTGGGAGAGAGATCACAGTGTATTCTTGCTGTGACTTGTGAGGGGTTGAGTGCTTTGTAAATCTGTGGGAAAACACTCTGAATCAATACAATTTGAGCTGATCTTTACAGTGGATGTAGGCACATTGCCGAACCACTTAAAATCTGGGTTGTCATTGTTCAATTACTTTCATTTCTTGCTTTAAGTTTTTCTGGGTAATTGTTCTTGGTTATTTGAGTGCAATATCTGGCAATTTGCATAACATGGTATGATATTGTTTTTTTTTCTTGAACCCGTATATATTTCTTTTTGATTTTTGTCTCATGATTCTTTATATACCCGATGTAAGATTTGTTTTAACAATTTCAATATAAATTTGTATGCCCTTTTGTTCGTCCGATCAAATGTGCCAATAAATCAAACAAATATGTAAGATATAAGAATTCGTGAAATAATATTAGAAGTTTCCCAAAAATTATTTTGACTATAATCAATGATCAGTTAGTATATCGGTGAAATATTTATATTATGAGAAAATCAAAATTTCCACTAAATTCAGAAGTTCAGGGAATTAAGTGCAAATTCAGCAAATTGGAGGAGTCTTTCTAGAAATAAATAATATCTGCACAAGATAGTTTTCCCTTTTGGAGTTGAGATGAGAAGGTGCGTGGCAACAGCGGTGAGGAAAAAGGGATTGAAAATTGAATACCACAAGCAAGAGAATGAAAAAAGAAATAAGATAGAAAAGTATAAGAGGCGGCTTGAAGGAGAAGTAAAAATTGTGACTGTCATGTTCAATGGGCCCTTCGAAAGGATTCAGAAATAATTTTCTATCCATCGCGTGTGAGAATATAGATACACAGGGTGGGAAAACTGTGATTATTTGGTGGAAAGCCTGAGACAATGAGTCGAAGCTTAGTCCGGTGAAGCTTCTGCACGGGACGTCGGGCCATGTGGTGACGGTAGAACTGAAGAGCGGTGAACTCTATCGAGGAATCATGATTGAGTGCGAGGATAACTGGAATTGCCAGCTCGAAAGCATCACTTACATCGCTCAAGTAATTTCGATATCTGAAACTTCTCTGTATTTACCACATTAATGTAAATTTAGTAGATCAGTTTTTTTTGTTTTGTTTTCAAACCCTAGATACATTGATAAACTGATGAAATAATTATAGTTTGTAGAGTTGTCTCACGTTGGAAAAATCAAAAGAAGGGAGATTAGCTTGACCCGATTAACCCCCAGAATCAACCACATAAAAGAGAGGTCCACAGTCACCTTCACAAACACACAATTTAGACAAAACATGTAATTCAACACCACATGAAAACAACTTACCGTTGCTCGCATGGCAACAGCACGTCCCCGTCCCACTCCAAGTGCTGAACCCTTGCCCTTTAAGGTGGAAATGTAATGGATCAGCAACTAACTAAACATGAGAAGGCAAAAAAGAAAAATAGGGTGCAACAGAACGCACCTTGATCCTAGATTCCAAGCATTTAAACATTGGAGCATTCTTAAGCATGTCTGGAACTACTATGAACCTGGTAAAATTGAGGATTAATAACAATGATGAATGATGCAAACTTTCACTCCCAATAAAGAACGAGTACATACCTGACTTTAGTTCCTCTGATGAACACATACTCGAGTTGTGAGACCTTCCCATCCTGTAATATAAGGTGACCAGAATTAGAAATAAAGTATACATGTGAAACTGCAAGTTAAATTTTGGGCCCCATTGCATCTGCAATCTCACAATCACTGGAAATAGTTATCTGACTTTATCAGAATCACCATTTGAACTAGAAATATCTTAAGACATTATACTTTACATCTACAAGCTTTCTCGTAACAGTCATCTTTTTACCAGATATTAACTACCAAAAGAATTAACTACTGCCAGTTGAGCATTTACATTACTTTCATATTTTATCTTGAAAACCATAGTATACCAACAAATATATTTTCTCATATTGATTTACAGAGTTGCAAAACCTGACCATGAGAAGTGGTGAGGTGACAGATTATGTATAATTAAACAAGTATGTGCCTGGATTAAGACCTGCCGAGTGTTAAGAAGTGCGGCAATGATATGGACACCAATGCTGCTGCTGACACCAATGCTGCTACTGCTATTAATAATGGGCCTGAGGCACAGCCCAATACAGCTACCGCAAGGCCTGCCCGAAACAAGAAGCTTCCAGCCAAGTATAATGATAATCTTCTTTACAAATAATAATCCATTCTATTATTAGCTATTATTAGTTATTATTAGCTATTATTAGCTCTTATTAGCTTTGATTTGCTGTAATATCAATTTATATCTTCTGTTACATTTCGTTTGGTATTCACATTAGCTAAGGCTATATAATGCTTGTACTGACTCTTATGAGGGCATCAAAGAATAATTATTCAGAAAACTCTCTTCCATTCCTTTATTAATGCTTTAGGAGGATTTGCTCAATCCTTATAAAATTGAGCCGTATCATTGGTGCTTTCATTGTGATTTCTCCCTCCTTCCATGGGTTCTCCAAATCCACCTCCGGATACCATGGCTGATTTGTTCCGACAGGTTGCTTCTTTAACTATGCAATTTGATGCAATGCGTAAACGCATTGAATATACTGCTGCTTCATCGCGTTTTTCTGCGGACAATCGACCTCGCCTGAAACTCGATGTGCCTCATTTCAATGGGACTGATACTCATGGCTGGATCTTCAAAATTTCACAGTTCTTTACTTATCATCAAACACCAGAAGAGGAGCGCATTACCATCGCCTCTTTTTACCTTGACGGCGCAGCACTAGCCTGGCACCAATGGATGTACCGAAATTACCACATTGCGTCTTGGGCTCAATTCTTGGAAAAGTTGCAAACACGTTTCGCCCCAACGGCCTTTGATGATCCTCGTGGCAACTTGTTCAAGTTGACTCAACCGACGACGGTGTCCGCTTATCTCGCCCAGTTTGAAGAGTTGGCAAATCGCTTGGAAGGTGTTACTGATGTGGATCTACTTAGTTGTTTCATTTCTGGCTTGAAGAGTGATGTACGACGTGAGGTAGTCGCACAACAACCCACTTCGATCTCCCAAGCAGCGGGTTTGGCTCGCCTGCAGGAAGAAAAGCTGCAAAACATCGCACGCGCTTCTCGTTCCAGACCTACATCGTCTTGGCAATCGCCTTCCACAACTCGCCCTATTCACACGGCTCCTGAGGTTACTTCCCCAGCGAAAACTACATCACGCTTGCTACCCACTCCTCCGGCGAAGCCGCATTTCCGGCACCTCTCTGGCCCTGATCGTGAGTGAATTAAGAGCACGATAATCCACGCACATACGCCATGTACCATCTTTCTTCTTTAATAGTAACACAGGGGAGGAGAAAAGGCTATTACTGGGTTGAATCCAATCGGTGGAGAGAAGTTTAGATACCTATAATTCGATTTCTCGTTTCTGCGAATGGGGGTGTCGGTACGGGCGAGGAGTTTGGTAATAAAGGTATGGTATGATCGGTGGTTCTGGTTGGAGGCAAGGTGGACGGGTTGGAGAAGAGGTGGCCGTGTTCAGCGATGAGTGTTTCAAATGGTGATCGAGTGGTTCAGTTTCGGTGGGAGAGGGATTGGTTGAGGAAGATGGGTGTAGCGTTGGGTTTGTGTCAGGTTGAGGTTCAATAATGGATAAAGAAAGAATTGGGCTGATTAATCAAAACGGGCTGCTTTCTGAAAATAGTGGAGGCCCACGGTTGGGGCTGGAGCTCACCCTTAAGCTCAATGCATTGGTCCTTGTAAAAGAAAGATAAACTCAGTGTGGCATAATTCATTAAAATTGGGCCAATTTGCTTTAGCCACTGGGCCCCAAGTATGATATCTGCCCCACGAAGACCCAAGCGATACAGATCTATAGTGAAGGTGTGCTGTTGCAACCTGATAGACACAGCAAGGCATATCAGAGAGCGTAATTATTCTTGTCCACTACCCACCAAAACATTAAATGGCTTGATAGAATCATGGACCAGGCCCAATACTTCAGTAATTGACAGATTATGTATAATTAAACAAGTATGTGCCTGGATTAAGACCTGCCGAGTGTTAAGAAGTGCGGTAACTTGCTCCTCAAAGTTCAAATTGAAAGCAGGTAAACAAAGTTAATACACATAATCTCTTAATAATGTTCATACCCAGTCTTGAGTTTAAGAATTACAAATAAAAGTGTATAAATAATAAACACGTCGGAGTCCTCCAGCTAAAGCAAATGGACATTCATACACAGGAGAAGAATAAATGATACAGAAAAGAAGTGAAACATAGGCTCTCCAACCAAAAAATACAACTATAATAACAATAGAGAACTTCGAGTCCAAACTTGACACTTTATGAAGACCATTGAAGGGAACATAAATATCAGACTTCACATTGAGTTTTGGATTTAAGAGCAATTTGTCCAAACATACCAAATTAAAAAACCACTATTCTAGTGGTTTTATAATCACTATATAGACGGTTGAACTGAAATTACACTATCTCTACTATAAACAACCCAAATTTAAAGAACGCTATTCTTCAAGAATATAGATTACGATGCCACGTATTGAAGCGTATCAAATATATGATAGAGAGACTAACCACACCTCGCTGAGTTGAGGAGTATATATATACACACAGTGCACTAACAATATATATATATATATGAGCGCACACATATATATATATATACATATATATAAACAATTGTATATACAATATATATGTATATATATATATTTGTTTTTACATTATAATTATTTATGTTATTAGAATTTTTTTATATTTACCTAACAGAAAAAATATAATATTATTAATATATATATATATGTAGGAATTTATGTATACATATTTTAAAAAAATATATTAAATTATAATTTTAAAATGTAAAATATTATAATGTTATTTAAGATAATAAAAAAATATTTAAATTAAAGAATAATTTTTAATTATTATTATGTGTAATTTCACATATTGAAGAAAAATAATATATATATATATATATATATATATTGTGATACCCCAAGCCTCTCACTACTCACTGGTCAATATAATTCATGCATTGCATTCATTTTATAATTTTATTTGCTATTTAAATTGCATTTTATTGGTATCGTAGCTCGTATTTAATTATGCTTGGGATATGGCTATTAAATTTTGTAGGGTTTATATTATAGGTGGGAACCCTTTAGGCTGAAAGAGTTAACGTGTCAAGTTCTAATAAAATATGATCACACGTGGCGAGATAATAATAATAATAATAATAATAATAATAATAATAATAATAATAATAATAAAAAATACATTCGCTGGTGGTGTATATATATATATATATGATTAGTGTAGGTAATAATTATAATAAAATAATACTAATCCTAATTAGTGGTATATTTATATATATATATATATATAATTAATGAGTGTGTGTGCGTGTGTTATTATATATATAATTAATTGTGTGTGTGTGTGTGTGTGTGTGTGTGTGTGTGTGTATATAATTAAGTAAGGCGGCAGGCTCATCCTTATAAGTGAAGGAAAAATAAAAGAAAAAGGGGAAAGGGTCTTCATTTTGCTGGAGGGTACGGGAGGACGGCAGAGTGAGCAAAAGAAGAGAGAAAAAAAAGAAAAGAGAAGAAGAGGAGAGGTTCAGCGAGAGAGAGAGGAACGCAAACCTTCGGTTTCGGGAAAATTTCTAGCTTAACCATACATGTAGGGGTCTCGGATATATATTATCTGGAAAAAGGTAAGCAGAAATCCATTTGCACCTACAATGCATAAACTTAGTATTTGTTTGTGTTATTTATTGAATATTTGTGACTTGTGCCTTTTGATATTGATAGATATAAATATTATCCTATGGAATATTTAAAATTTGTGCCTTTTGATATTGTTAGATATAAATATTAACTTATGGAATATGTGTAACTTGTGCCTTTTTGATATTGAGAAATATGAATATTTTCTTATGGAATATTTGTGAATTGTGCCTTTTGATATTAATTGATATGAATTATGTGATGTGAATTTCAATATTGTATAAATATAATATTCACGAGCACAGGCATGTGCATTGCATAAGTTGTACATAATCTGTTTTGGCAGGATTGATTGATTTGGTATTGTATAAAAATAACATTCACGAGCATTGGCATGTGTACGCAAGGGTCTTATATTGCCTGCTTTGCATTCATTGTGTGGTGAAAAGAAATAAAAAATGTAATGTTGACCATTACTAGTGTACCGAGGCTGGTGGCATGTGAGACATGGATATGCTTGATTTGTCAAGCCGGTGGCATGTGAGACATGGATAGACTTTATGATATATTGAGTCGGTGGCATGTGAGACATGAATATGCTCGATTTATCGGGCCGGTGGCATGTGAGACATGGATAGACTCTATGATTATTATTATTTATTGAGCTAGCTCTTTCCGGTGCACAGTAGGTGGGTCACGGGCCCTATAAAGATAAAATATCGAGAACATTTGTTAGGGTTTCAGTAGTATGCATTTCACATCTCTTATAATGTTTCTACAAGCATTTAATTTATCGTACATGCATGATTTCTGCTTACTGGGCTATAGCTCACCTAGTTTGTGCATTGTATGTGAGTATGTTGATGATGTGTAAGCTTACGGCTTACCGGGCATGTGTTTCGTGTTTCAACAAGCTTTTGGGATCGGTGTATATGGATGACGACCTTTGGGGCTAAACCATGGGCGTACTATGCTTTTGGCCTTCTATTTTGTTATTTAGTTTGAGTTTGTATAATGTTAATCGATTTTTGGGCATGTCTATATTCGTGTGGTTGGGATGGATACGTTTGTATCTATTATGGATGTTTCTTGAATGTGAAAGAGCTGTGGTTTCGGGGATAAATTATATATCGTAAATATGTTACAGGTTAATAAAAAAATGTACAGGTTTAAACAGGTTAGAAGTAACCTTTGTTTTGTGGGTTTTATAAGGGTGGGGGTGTCACAGATTGGTATCAGAGCCCGGTTTATGTCCTATAAACTGTCCATGTACACGAGCTCAAACTTGTGAAGCATAACCATGCCGGTAAGTTTTATTTATCTTTGTTATGCATTATATATTTTATGAATTATATTGGCCTGTGATCTAGGATTGAGTACAGTCGGTGGTACAATGGTAAGGACTAAAGGTGAATGTGATGGGGAAAATAGAGCTCCAGAACAAAGTTCACAAGCTGCAGGCACTGATCGCGATGCACTTATCGAAAGATTGACAGGATTATTGGAGCGACAGTCACAATAAATTCAGAATCTAATCGAACAAAGAAATGCTAGTGGACAACAAAGGAATGAGATGAACTAGCCACAGCCTCGGGTAGAACAAATGGAGCTGATTGGGGAAAGGTTCAGAAGGCTTAACCCGCCAACATTTGAAAATGCAGTGGATCCCACAGCTGCAGAGGATTGGCTGAGAACCATTGAAAACATGTTTTTGTACAGCAGAGTACCAGACGAGGAAAAGGTATTGTGTGCATCTTTTATGTTACGGGGGAGTGCAGGATACTGGTGGGACACAATGAAGGCTATCGAAAATGTAGCCACTATGACTTGGAATAGGTTCAAGGAACTTTTCAGAAACAAATATTTTACTGCTCCAGTCCGTGCGATGAAAATGAATGAGTTTATACAGTTGAGACAAGGGCATATGACTGTTATGGACTACATCTCCAAATTTGAGCAGTTGTCAGTGTTTGCTGAGCACATGTTTAGAACAGATGCACTGAAAGTGGAAAGGTTTGTCGAAGGGCTGAGACCGGAACTTTATAGGGATGTTTGTATGGCTGGTATGCAGGGAGTTACTTAGTCCCAAGTTGCTGAGAGGGCCTTGGTAGCAAAGCAAGCTGAACAAAGGATACGTCAGGCATAGGAGATTCGACGTCAATTCACACAAAGACAGGGTCAGCGTTGGCTAGGAAATGAAAGGAAGAGGCCACAATAATTTCAGGGCCCAAGACCTAATTTCCAGCTTAGACAGGGACAGGGGCAGGAACAAGGAGATTCAAGTAAGCGTCTGAGAACTGTTCAGGGTAAATCACCAGGACCACTACCTCTTTGCTCTAAATGTGGGAAACAACACAGTGGTGTCTGTCTTGTGGGTACCAGAACTTGCTATTTGTGTGGACAACCGGGACATATCTCTACCAAATGCCCAAACAAACCGAGCCCCATGACACAAGGGAGAGTACCAGCTAGAGTCTTCACCATGACCAGAGAAGATGCTGAAGCAAACCCATCTGTAGTAACAGGTAAATTTTCTATATTTGGTACTTCAGCATTCGTATTATTTGATTTTGGAGCTACGCATTCATTTGCATCCACTGAGTATGTGAGAAGGCTAGGCAAAGAACCTGATATAGTAGAGAATGATTACAATGTAGTGATTCCATCTGGAGAGTCAAAACAAACAAATCAAATATTACGAGCATGTCTTATCCCGATTGATGGTAGAGAACTTTATGCTAATTTGATTGTACTTGATATGAACGATTATGATGTAATTTTGGGGATGGACTGGCTATCGAAATATTATGCATCCATAGACTGTCAGAAAAAGATAATTATATTTCAGCCACCTGGGGAGGAACCTTTTATCTTTGTTGGAGTAAAGAAGAACTTCAGATTCCCACTAATATCTGCAGTTAGAGCACAACGGTTGTTAGAAAGTGGTTGTGAGGGCTATCTGATGAGTGTTGTGACTACTAAAGAACAACATTGTCTATCTGTGGATGAAGTGCCGATAGTTAAAGAATATCCTAAAGTATTTCCAGAGGATCTTCCAGGCTTACCACCTGATCGAGAGATAGAATTTGTAATTGATATACACCCAGGGACCGCCCCGATATCAAAGTCTCCTTATCGAATGGCACCAACTGAATTGAAAGAATTGAAGATACAACTGCAGGATTTACTAGACAAAGGTTTTATTATCAGGCCCAGCTTTTCACCTTGGGGTGCACCGATTTTGTTTGTTTGGAAGAAGGATGGCAGTATGAGAATGTGTATAGATTACATTGAACTAAACAAAGTTACAATCAAGAATAAGTATCCTTTGCCTAGAATTGATGATTTACTTGACTAACTTCAGGGTGCAGAAATATTTTCGAAGATTGATCTGCGATCGAGTTATCATCAGCTGAGAATTAAAGAGGGAGACATTCCAAAGACAGTATTCAGTACCAGGACATTATGAGTTTCTAGAAATGCCATTTGGTTTAACAAATGCCCCAGCTGCCTTTATGGATCTAATGAATCGACTATTTAAATATCTCCTAGATAAGTTCGTTATTGTGTTTATTGATGATATTTTAATCTATTCAAAGACCAAAGAAGAGCATGCTATCCACTTGAGAAAAGTGTTAGAAATTTTGAAAGAAAAACAGTTGTATGCTAAGTTCAAGAAATGCGAATTCTAGATAGATTGAGTAGTATTTCTGGGACATGTTGTGTCAGGAGAAGGAATTTCAGTTGACCCAAGTAAAGTTGAAGCAATTAACAATTGGCCACAGCCTACTACTCCTTCTGAGATACGTAGCTTTCTGGGTCTAGCCGGGTATTATCGCAGACTTGTAGAAGGATTTTCAAAAATTGCATCTCCACTGACACAGTTGACTAGAAAGAATGTAACCTTCCGATGGACAGAAGCCTGTGAACAAAGTTTTCAAGAACTAAAGAGGAGGTTGACTTCAGCACCCATTCTTGCAATTCCATCAGGTAATGAAGGATTTGTGGTTTACGGTGATGCTTCGAAGAATGGTTTGGGTTGTGTATTAATGCAGAATGGAAAGGTAATAGCGTATGCATCTAGACAGCTGAAAGAATATGAAAAGAATTACCCTACTCATGATTTAGAGCTCGCTGCAGTGGTATTCGCACTTAAATTTTGGAGGCATTATCTATACGGAGAACGATGCGAGATATATACTGACCATAAGAGCTTAAAGTATTTCTTCACACAGAAAGAGCTGAACATGCGGCAACGAAGATGGTTGGAACTAGTGAAAGATTATGATTGTGTTATCAACTATCGCCCTGGTAAAGCAAATGTTGTAGCAGATGTATTAAGCAGAAAGTCAACTCATAACACTACTGCGATGGCTATAATTCAGAAACAGGAGTTGCTGGACCTGCAGAGAATGAACGTCGAAGTTGTAATGCATGGATTAGTGGAAGCAAAATTAGCAGCGTTAACTATTCGACCTACCTTACTTGATCGAATTGAGCAGGGACAACTCACAGATGAGTATTTGGCTAAAGTAAAGGAAGAAGTTGCTTCCAGGAAAGCATCAGATTTTCGAACATCAAAATAAGGGGTCCTTCGATTCCAAAATCGATTATGTGTACCTAATGTGGATGACTTACGTGAAAATATTATGGCAGAAGCACACTCGACACCGTATTCAGTACATCCAGGAGCTACAAAAATGTACAGAGACTTGAAATTGCATTATTGGTGGCCAGGTATGAAGAGAGATGTTGCTCAGTACGTGGAACAATGTTTGACATGTCAACAGGTAAAGGCAGAACATCAAAGGCCAGCAGGAACCTTGCAGCCCTTACTGATTTCGGAATGGAAATGGGAGAACATTACTATGGATTTTGTCGTGGGATTACCAAAAACAGTCAAAGGTCATAATGCTATCTGGGTTATTGTGGATCGACTTACAAAATCTACCCATTTTCTTGCTATTTGTTCTACTTATTCAATGGATCAATATGCTCAACTATACATACAAGAGATAATCCGACTTCATGGAGTTCCACTGTCCATTGTTTCTGATATGGATTCAAGATTTCTTTCTACCTTTTGGAAGAGTCTACACAAGGCATTGGGGACACAGTTATCCTTCAGTACTGCATATCATCCTCAGTCAGATGGGCAGTCGGAGCGAACAATACAAATATTGGAGGACATGCTTAGAGCCTGCATGTTAGACTTTCAGGGACAATGGAGCAAGTTTTTGCCTTTGATAGTGTTTTCTTATAATAACAGCTATCAGTCAACTATTGGAATGGCTCCATATGAAGCACTATACGGCAGAAAATGTCGATCACCGGTACATTGGGATGAGGTTGGTGAACGAAAGCTTTTGGGTCCAGATATGATCATAGAAATGTCAGAAGCTGTAGCACAGATTCGAGAAAGAATGAAAACTGCTCAGAGTCGACAGAAAAGTTATGCAGATAAAAGAAGGAGAATGTTAGAATTTGCAGTAGGAGATCGGGTGTTTTTGAAAGTTTCTCCGATGAAAGGAATAATGTGGTTTGGTAAAAAGGGAAAGCTCAGTCCGAGGTATATTGGTCCCTTTCCTATCATTGAGAGAATTGGTGATGTTGCCTACAGACTTGACCTGCCTGGATCAATGACTCAGATTCACAATGTGTTCCATGTGTCTGTGTTGAGAAAGTATGTAGCGAATCCATCTCATATTCTGAACAATGAACCCGCAGAGTTAAAAAAAGACTTAACCCATGAAGAAATGCCTGTGGAAATTTTACTACGAGAAGTGAAGCAACTGAGAAATAAGGAAATTCCACTAGTCAAAGTCCTATGGAGAAATCAGTCAGTAGAAGAAGCTACTTGGAAAAGAGAAGATGAAATGAAGTCGAAATACCCAGAACTCTTCAGGTAAGTAAATTTCGAGGACGGAATTTTTATAAGGAGGGAAGGATGTGATACCCCAAGCCTCTCACTACTCACTGGTCAATATAATTCATGCATTGCATTTATTTTATAATTTTATTTGCTATTTAAATTGTATTTTATTGGTATCGTAGCTCGTATTTAATTATGCTTGGGATATTGCTATTAAATTTTGTAGGGTTTATATTATAGGTGGGAACCCTTTAGGCTGAAAGAGTTAACGTGTCAAGTTCTAATAAAATATGATCACACGTGGCAAGATAATAATAATAATAATAATAATAATAATAATAATAATAATAATAATAATAATAAATACATTCGCTGGTGGTATATATATATATATATATATATATGATTAGTGTAGGTAATAATTATAATAAAATAATACTAATCCTAATTAGTGGTATATATATATATATAATTAATGGGTGTGTGTGCGTGTGTTAATATATATATAATTAAGTGTGCGTGTGTATTGTGTGTGTGTGTGTGTGTGTGTGTGTGTGTGTGTATAATTAAGTAAGGCGGCAGGCTCATCCTTATAAGTGAAGGAAAAATAAAAGAAAAAGGGGAAAGGGTCTTCATTTTGCTGGAGGGTACGGGAGGACGGCAGAGTGAGCAAAAGAAGAGAAAAAAAAAAAAAAAAAAGAGAAGAAGAGGAGAGGTTCAGCGAGAGAGAGAGAGAGAGGAACGCAAGCCTTCGATTCCTGGAAAATTTCTAGTTTAACTATACGTGTAGGGGTCTCGGATATATATTATCGGCAAAAAGGTAAGCAGAAATCCATTTGCACCTACAATGCATAGACCTAGTATTTGTTTGTGTTATTTATTAAATATTTGTGACTTGTGCCTTTTGATATTGATAGATATAAATATTATCCTATGAAATATTTAAAATTTGTGCCTTTTGATATTGTTAGATATAAATATTAACTTATGAAATATGTGTGACTTGTGCCTTTTTGATATTGAGAAATATGAATATTTTCTTATGGAATATTGGTGAATTGTGCCTTTTGATATTAATTGATATGAATTACGTGATGTGAATGATTGATTCAATATTGTATAAATATAATATTCACGAACACAGGCATGTGCATTGCATAAGTTGTACATGGTCTGTTTTGGCAGGATTGATTGATTTGGTATTGTATAAATATAACATTCACGAGCATTGACATGTGTACGCAAGGGTCGTATATTGCCTGCTTTGCATTCATTGTGTGGTGAAAAGAAATGAAAAATGTAATGTTGACCACTACTAGTGTACCGAGGCCGGTAGCATGTGATACATGGATAGGCTTGATTTGTCAAGCCGGTGGCATGTGAGACATGGAGAGGCTTTATGATATATTGAGTCGGTGGCATGTGAGACATGGATAGGCTCGATTTGTCGAGCCGGTGGCATGTGAGACATGGATAGACTCTATGATTATGATTATTTAT
Organism: Caryopteris x clandonensis; assembly: GCA_028749325.2. Lineage (NCBI taxonomy): Eukaryota > Viridiplantae > Streptophyta > Magnoliopsida > Lamiales > Lamiaceae > Caryopteris > Caryopteris x clandonensis. Next base: position 1,371,480 of record JAPYKT020000001.1, read on the forward strand.
TGAGCTAGCTCTTTCCGGTGCACAGTAGGTGGGTCACGGGCCCTATAAAGATAAAATATCCAGAACATTTGTTAGAGTTTCAGTAGTATGCATTTCACATCTCTTATAATGTTTCTGCAAGCATTTAATTTATCGTACATGCATGATTTCTGCTTACTGGGCTATAGCTCACCTAGTTTGTGCATTGTATGTGAGTATGTTGATGATGTGTAAGCTTACGGCTTACCGGGCATGTGTTTCGTGTTTCAACAAGCTTTTGGGATCGGTGTATATGGATGACGACCTTTGGGGCTAAACCATGGACGTACTATGCTTTTGGCCTTCTATTTTGTTATTTAGCTTGAGTTTGTATAATGTTAATCGATTTTTGGGCATGTATATATTCGTGTGGTTGGGATGGATACGTTTGTATCTATTGTGGATGTTTCTTGAATGTGAAAGAGCTGTGGTTTCGGGGATAAATTATATATCGTAAATATATTACAGGTTAATAAAAAAAAATGTACAGGTTTAAACAGGATTGAAGTAACCTTTGTTTTGTGGGTTTTATAAGGGTGGGGGTATCACATATATATATATTTTATTAATACATAAATATATATATATATATATGCAAATAATAAAAAACAGAAAAAAATAAAAATCGTTTTAAAAAAAGTCAGTTGGGCTAACGTTTGTTTAATTTTTTTTAATATATGTTAATATATATAATATATTATATATATATATATATTATTTCATATATATTATGAATATATATATATTATTAGTTAAGTAAATATATATATGTATATAAATTTATGTATATATATTTTATAAAAATATATATTAAATTATAATTTCAAAAGGTAAAATATTATAATGTTATTTAAGACAATAAAAAAATTATTTAAATTAAAGAATAATTTTTAATTATTATTTTGTGTAATTTGATTTTCTAAAAAAATAATATATATATATATATGTATATTTAATAATACAAAAATATAAATACATATACAAATAATAAAAATAAAGAAAAAAATAAAAATCGTCATCCGCACTGACGTTTTAAAAATACGTCAGTTGGGCTAACTTTTTTTAATTTCTTTTAAACATACGTTAATATATATATTATAAATATATATTTTGAATATATATATATATATATTATTAGTTAAGTAAATATATATATATAGAAATTTATGTATATATATTTTATAAATATATATATATTAAATTATAATTTTAAAAAGTAAAATATTATAATGTTATTTAAGATAATAAAAAAATTATTTAAATTAAATAATAATTTTTAATTATTATTTTGTGTAATTTGATTTTCTGAAAAAAATAATATATATATATATATATATATATATATATATATATTAATAATACATAAATATAAATACATTACAATAATAAAAAAATCATCAGCCGCACTGACGTTTTAAAAAATCGTCAGTTGGGCTGACGTTTGTTTAATTTTTTTAAATATATCTCAATATATATGATATATATTATAAATATATATATATATATATATATATTATTTCATATATATTCTGAATATATATATATTTTTTATTTGTTAAGTAAATATTTATATAGAAATTTACGTATATATATTTTATAGAAATATATATTAAATTATATAATTATAAAAAGTAAAATATTATAATTTTATTTAAGATAAGAAAAAATTATTTAAATTAAAGAATAATTTTTAATTATTATTATGAGTATTTTGATTTTCTGAGAAAAAAACATATATATATATATATTTAATAATACATAAATATATATATATACACACAAATAATGAAAAAAAAGACTACAAAAAAAACTAAAAATCGTTAGCCCCACTGACGTTTTAAAGAAATGTCAGTGGGGGTGACGTTTCTTTGAGAATTGTTTTTTTTTTTTTAATATCTCCTAATATGTTTATATAATTAAATATAAGTGTAGTTTATATTATTTTTGTTATATAACTGAATAAATTAAATATAAGTGTGGTTTATATTTTGCTTCATGTAAATATATATATATATATATATATATATATATATATATATATATATATATGCATATCTAGACATTTATGTATATATATTTTATAGAAATATATATTATATTATTTAATTAGAAAAAATATAATGTAATATTATTATTTAAGATAATAAAATAATTATCTAATTTAAGGAGAATATTTTTCAATAATTATTATTAAAAATATATCTATATATTTTATAAAATAAAGATTATTTATTAATAATTATAATCATTTTTCAAGTATAATTATAATATTTTATATATTATTATTATATATATATTTAATTTAATAAATAATAATTTCTGCAACGAATTGTCTTTCAATGTCAAGTGAAATTGTCAATCGCCAGTTTTGTTACAGAGTCTCGTGAATTGAGGTAAGTTTTTTTTGCGTGCACGTCTTCTCATATCCTAATGAAATATGCACTGCATCGTGTAGTCAATTCAGTAATAATTCTATTGCTGAAGTAATATAAATAGGAATGTGTTAAGATAATACATAAATGCATAAAGAGAATGAGTAAGGGAAAAGGGCGTGCTTTCACGAGTGATAAAGTGTACACCGATCTCTCGCCAATTCTGGATGAGAATAAACCTTATTTCGATATTACATTGTCGAAATCACATTTCGCCCCGCACTATCTACTGGTAAATTTTGTTTTATAAGAACTATAGTAATTTGTGTATATTTTTTATTTAAAGGTTGATTTGATTTTATTTTTAAATTTTCATGCAGTCAATGCCTAAGGAGATGATCAAACTCTTGCCTAACACTGAAGTACCAGTTATTTTATATAGTTTGGAAAAGTCATGGACAATTCGATATCATGGAAACCACAAAAAACCAAAATTTGATAATGCAATTTGGGGGCGCTTTGTGGAGGGCACCAAATTGAATTTGGGTGATTTATGTATTTTCTCATTAGTTGAAAATACTGAAACAAAAATCACTTTTAAAATTGGTTTGGTTAAATTCAGCGATTCTTTATTATCTCGAGACGTATCCGATACAAGTGGTGGTTCATGTGGTTAATTGTGTCCATGAAAAATTGCTAATAAGGATTTTATTTTGTTTGTTGTGTTTTTTTAGTAAAAATTTATTCAGTGTAATAGTTTGTTGTTGTTTTATATATATATATATATATATATATATATATATATATATATATGTTATTGAATAATAATAAACTTTATTTAATTTTCCATTATATTGTAATTTAAATATAATTATTAACATATTAAATATATATATATATATATATATATAGAAACCATAGATAAATGAAAGTAGATAATTATTAAAATTAAATAAACATAGTTAAACACATTTGTCCACATTTTAACAAGAGTAATGAATATGAGTTTATAAGAAAAACAAGAAGAACACTTTAATTAGTTTTTTTAAAAATTATTTTAATTTAATAAATTATTTCTGAATTATGTATATATTTTTTGATAATTTTGATAATTTATTATTAATTTAATTATAAAAATATATCATGGAATATTATTACACATAAACGTATATATTTGTAAAAATTTATTCAAATAAAAATCAATTTTTTTTAAATAATAACTATATTCAAAATGAAGTATTTAAAATTATATAATTTCATATATATTTCTATAAAATATATATATACATAAATTTCTATATATATATATATATATATTTACTTAACAAAAAAATTTTAAACGATACATTTTAGAATACAAAATATAATATATATATATATAATATATTATTTATATATATAAACATATTATAAAATAAAAAAAATATTTTTAAAGAAACGTAAGCCGGTGGGGCTGACGATTTTTTATTTTTTTCTTTTTTTATTATTTGTATATATATATATATATTTATGTATTATTATTAATATATATATATATATATATATATATATATATATATTTAGAAAATCAAATTATACATAATAATAATAATTAAAAATTATTCTTTAATTTAAATAATTTTTTTAATTATCTTAAAAAACATTATAATATTTTACTTTTTACAATTATAATTTAATATATATTTTTATAAAATATATATACATAAATTTCTATATATATATATATATTTACTTAACTAATAATATATATATATATATTCAGAATATATATGAAATAATATATATATATATATATTTATAATATATATTATATATATTAACATATATTTAAAAAAATTAAACAAACGTCAGTGCGGCTTAGACGTGGGCACGGTTCCGGTTCCAAACCGGAACCGCCGGTTCAAACCGGCGGTCAACGGTTCGGTTCGAACCGTTGACCGGTTCCGGTTCTCCTTTTTTTTGGAACCGGAACCGGCGGTTCCGGTTCCCGGTTCTTAGCTTTCAAAAATATAGATCAACGGCCCAGATCATGTGGCCGTTGGGAACCGGCAGTTCCCAACAAATCTTAAAAAAAAAAAAACCGGCGGAACCGGGAACCGGAACCGTGTATATGGCGGTTCGGTTCCGGTTCCACCCTCCCCGGTTCCGAAAACCGGCGGTTCCGGAACCTGATCTGGAACCGCCGAACCGTGCCCATGTCTAGTGTGGCTGACGATTTTTTTCTTTGTTTTAGTTATTTGTATATGTATTATATTTATGTATTATTAAAATATATATATATATATATATATATATATTTCAGAATATCAAATACACAAAATAATAATTAAAAATTATTCTTTAATATAAATAATTTTTTTATTATCTTAAATAACATTATAATATTTTATTTTTTAAAATTATAATTTAATATAAATTTTTATAAAATATGTATACATAAATTTCTATATATATATTTACTTAACTAATAATATATATAATATATATATATATATATATATATATATTCAGAATATATATGAAATAATATATATATATATATATTTGTAATATATATTATATATATTAACATATATTTAAAAAAAATTAAACAAACATCAGCCCAACTGACTTTTTTCTAAAACATCAATGCGGCTGATGTTTCTTTTTTTTTTTTTCTATATATATTTATGTATTATTTTTTTTCACTAAATGACATTACACATAATAATTAAAAATTATTCTTTAATTTAAATAATTTTTTTATTATCTTAAATAACATTATAATATTTTATATTTTAAAATTATAATTTAATATATATTTTTTTAAAATATATATACATAAATTTCTACATATATATATATATTAATGATATTATATTTTTTCTGTTAGGTAAATATTAAAAAAAGAATTTCTAATAATATAAATAATTATAATGTAAAAACAAATATATATATATATATATACATATATTGTATATATAACTGCTTATATATATATGTGTGTGTGTGCGCGCTTATATATATATATATATATATATGGATGCATATGGTTTATTTGTGTATATATATAATATGGATGGATGTTAATGAGCATGGTGCATATATATATATATATATATATATATATATATATATATATATATATATATATATATATATTTGAAATTAAAAACATCAGGGGGTCTGACGTTTTTAATTTCAAATTTAAAACGTCAGCCCCCGTGATGTTTTTTTCAAGAAACGTCAGCGGGGCTGACGTTTTACCCTATTTTTCATAATTGTTCCTAAACTTACCTATTTTATAATTTTTTTTGCATTATTTTCATAAAAAACCCTTCACTCTTTCTCCAAGACCTCTTTTCACAAAACTTCCTTCTCGCTTCTCATTTGTCTCTATTACCTCTTTCTTTTGTTTCTCTCTCTTGCTTCTTATTTCTTTCTTCATCTTCAGGGCTCACCATTTCATTTTTTTATTTTCCTCTCCAACCAAACTTCTTTTTTTTTCTCCAATTTTATAATTTTTGGTTAATGTCCCACTTTTTCTGGTTCACTTATTGCTTATGCGGTCTTCTTTAATGTCCGACTTCTGTATTTATATTTCTTTATTATTGAGATCTACAATTTTGACTGTATACATTTGAAATTTTTGGGTCTTCCTCTAATTAAGGCATGGCTAAAGTGTTTTCTCTGGTTTTCTTGCAACTTTAAACTATTTGCAGGTCAAAAATGGCAAGATTTTGGCAAAGAATATATTCCCGGTGAAAGCTGCTCTACTTCGCCATATTTGACGGATATCTACTTCTTTACTTATATTCGTTGCAAATAGCTGTAATTTGTTATTCCATTACCTTTTCTGCAATTATTTTTTCGGTCTTCATATTTATGACCATTGTAACAAGTATTTATATAGTGGGTGCGATGGTTAAAATTTCACACACACCTCACACACTGTGCACTAGATCTTTTATATCAAAGTATAAACTTCGTCCATTGAGTTTCAAGTGTGGTTGTGGCTGTCGTTTCGTCACTGAATCGGTTGGGAGCTCCAACTCTCCTGTTTTCTTCGAAAAAAAGGTAACATGTTTCGTGTGGTACATTGTTTGTTTCTTGCTGAACATTGTTTTGGTGATTTTTTTCTTGTTTATTTGTAACAACTAGGAAGGCATGTTAGTTGATTTCAAGTAATCTTGTTTGTGTTAGAACTATGAAGGCATGTTAATTGTTTGTTTCTGCAACTATGAAGGCATCTTGTTTTTATTTCTGGTAATTTTCCTATATTTCCTCAATGATTATTCTAAAATTTGTCTTTATCATGCATGGATTTCTATCTTGGTTTCTTGAAATTTTAATTTCGTATGTGATGTGTGAGATTGTGAATTCTGTTTATATTATGCCTAATTTTGGTATTCTCATTTCCTGAAATTTTATTTGTGTTATGTCTGCAGTATTATGCCTCTCCTATGCTATATGCTATTTTCCTGTTTTTGTGGTTCATGGTTCCCCCTTTTTATTTTACATAGTGTAGTTTTAAATAAATTAAAAAATATTCTATGATCACAAGCTAGCAAGTCCTTTAGTTTTGTTTTTTCTTTTTTTTTGTTTTTTTCTGTGTATTTAACATTAATTTTGGAGATATACATGTTTTTAATTATTTGCTTAAACTATTTGTTTTTAGGATATCTCTTTAATAAGAGTTTTGCTTATTGTGATCGCTTATATCAATGGATTTGTTCTTTCATACTTATGAAGCTTTTTCATAGTTTCATAGATTAATGAACAATCCAACAAATTTTTTTGGGAAATTATCATATTTATATCTATGCCTTGTAAAAAGTGGAAAAGTTTGGTGTACATTGTAATTTTATTTATTTTTAAGTATCTTTCAATGTAATAAATGTTGGTTATATTAGTCCATGGCTCAACTTTGAACTATTCTACAGTAATTCTAAATCATCTGATTATATACATTTCATTATTGGATTATCTATTTTACAAAATTAATTGCTTTATTATGCATATTTCATTCTTGGATTTGTTCAGATTACAACACATATATGGATTTTATATTTTATATTCTTAATTAATTGGTTCATACCTTTGTTTCTCAATATTATTTTATGTTTTCTGGTATTTTGGTTTCTCTTTTAACGAGAATTTTATTAATGTTAATTAATTGAGTTTAATGAGAATTTATGTTTAATTCATTTTATAATCAAATATTTGCTTCAAAATCCAAATAAAATAAACAAACAATAAAAATAACCGAATGAATTAATGAACAACATTAAAAATCACTTTGACTTCTGCAATTGTTATAATTAAAATATTTATATTGCACAATTTATAATACAATAATATAACAATTATATATATTGAAAAGTAGATTAGTAATAATTTTCAATATTTTAGTTTACATGTTCTAGGCTCGAACAGGTTAGAATTTGTGCTACTTTCTGTCCCCACTCTACCATCCATAATTAATAACCCCACAATTAAAGGTCTGGCATATGTGACTCTTCCGTCTTCATTACATAATATATGACGCATGTTTTAATATGCTTGTATGCAATAATACTGCTACAATGAATTTATTCACAAGTTAACTCATACACGGATTTTTATTTTTATGCAATTGTATGAGTTGGTTAGGTAAAAAGTTCTTGAATGAAAATAGTTTCTTTAATTAGTTGGTTATTATGAAGTTCTTAAATAAATACTATTATGTCTTCTGCACTTAATAATTAATAATTATCTCTATAATAATAATTAATAATTTTTTTTCTTAGATGGCTAGGTGTATTATAGCCGAAAAAGTGAGTTGGACTCGAGAAAATGAGTCTCAATTTATCGTATTCTGCCACCAAGAGTACCTCAACGGTAATCTCATTTCCTTGTCCTTCTCTAACCCCGTGCTGCAATCCATTTGTGACAAGTTGAATGTTATCACAAATGATCGTTCTCGCTACACTCTACAACAGTGTCGTAACAAATTGAAAAATCTAAAACGGGCATGGAGATTATTGTACGATCTGAGGTACAAGTGAGGGTCGGGCTTACAATGGTGTTAGAAGAAAGAGACGATGATCGGGCCTAAGGATATTTTGGTACAAATATACAAAGTAATTCTTATTACCTTTTTTTCTTACAAAAATAACAACTTGACATAAAACAAAATATATTTAGTTCGTTAAAAACTTATAGGAGCATCGTGACAACAAAGGCTTTCTTAATCGGGGATTGCCGCACTTCAACTTGTTTACTGATTTGTTCGGTAACAACACAGCTACTGGTGATGAAGCGCGGTCTAGTGCTCAACTCCCTACCGAGGATGAAGTCGAAGATGAATTCTCCACACCTAGAGCCGTTCCTACCCAGACTGGTGGTACCACATTGAGTCCGGAGTTGGACCCTCAAGATGGCCCAAGTGGGGTCCGACAATATGGTCGAAGACGTTTCTCTATGTCGGCTAAAAAGGATGAGGCGCTTGTTCGAAAGCTGAACCATTTTGATGAGTACCTAACCAAAAAAATGGTTCAACCAGTGGCGGATGATAACGACTTCTAGCAGTGTTATGCTGCAGTGCGTACAATGGAGGAAGTCCCACTTCACATCCAGGTGAAGGCATGCGAAAAGTTACGCGACCGTGCAACGCGCCGTATGTTCTTTTCTTTCACCGATGATGACAAGCGCCCTTGGGTGGGAACTTTAGCTTGAGATTGGGGAGTGTACTATCTATATAATATTATATATGTTGTTAGTTGTGTTTGTTATCAGTTGTGTTTGTTTCCAGTTGTGTGTCTTTGTTGCCAGTTGTGTATGTTTGTTATGACTTTTATTTAGGGGGGTGTGTTCCCTATTTAGAACATCATTAGATGCACTATTTCATAATTATTATATGATTGTGATGTTTATGAAATTCCAACCATGTATTAATATATTTGTGACTATGCAATTTGCTCATTTTATGGCCGAAAAGTAGTTTTATTTATTTATTTATATTTTTTTAATGCATGCTGACTTATCTGAATTTCTTGTTTCATATTATTTACTTTTATATGGTTAATTCAATTATGGCAAACTCTGATGATGATAACATATCTGACATCCCCCGCTGGTCTGGTGATTCAGACTCTTCAGATGAAGAAGTCATTATGCATTTCATGGCTCAAGTAGTACTTCTGAACCTACAACGTCAAGAGCCAGTTCCAGAAAATACCTCTCGATTGCGTGGTAGTGATTGAGAGGGAGAGATATTAATGGGCACCGACAATCAATTTTATAGAAATGTTCGGATGACAAGGCCTTGTTTCCACGCCCTTGTTGATTTGTTGACCACAAGAGGTTTGTTACCTCATTGCTAGCAAACTAGGGTTTCCAGTATTTAGTCTGTAATGATTTTTCTCGGAACAGTCTCCATGCACTTGCGACAACAAGATACTATGGAACGTTTCCAACACTCGCTCGAGACTATTAATCGCCATGTTCATTGTGTGATGAATGCATTGGTCTCACTAACTCCGAAGTTTATTGGTCCACCTAATTTCAATAATATCCATCCGAACATTCTATACAATCCGAGTTTCTACCCTTATTTTGAGGTGAATTCATAATTCTAATCAAATTTTTGTTTCGTACATTTATTTTGTTCTTATCATCATCACCATTCATTGACAATAAATAGTACACAATAGGGTGCCGTTAGAGCTTTGGACGGCACACTAATTTATGCATGGGTACCAACCAACCGTGCGAATGTCTACCGATCACACAAGCACTCAATATCTCAAAACGTGCTTGCAATTTGTGATTTTAATTTGATGTTCACCTATGTATATACTAGATGGGAGGGAAGTCATGTGATGCACATGTCCTGATGGATGTTGTTAGACGTGACCCAAATTTTCCGTGGCCCCCGGATGGTAATATTTCACACAAAATCTATATAATTTGCAAAAGGACTTCTATAATTTATTGTGTATCTAACTCTTATAATGATTTTAGGGAGATAGTACCTCGTGGATGCTGGATACATGAACTACGCTTGTTTTCTTGCTCCTTATAGGAACACACGTTACCACCTAAATGAGTTCAATGTTTCAGGCACCCAAGCGCGCAATCCGGCTGAGCTGTTTAATCATCTTCATTCTCGTCTTAGAAATGCAATATAACGTTCTTTTGGTGTGCTTAAGAGCAGGTTTCCTATTTTGAGATGGGGTATGCCTAGTTATAGAATCTCAAATCAAACTAACATGGTGATTGCGTGTTGTGTGGTGCACAACTTCATTTGGAGAATGGGCTTGGAGGATACCTTGTTTGATGGGACTTGTCCACACTATGAAGGCGATGAAATGATATTCTCGCAAAGGACTTTTCCATGCCAGCCACAGATTCAAGCACTAGGGCAATTCAGGGATGACATAGCAAATGCTATGTGGGATGCTAGAGGGAACTAATAGGTGATTGTTGATCTTGTTTGATTTGGTATCGAATTCAAACAATATTATTATTAATTATGTATCTTTATTAAGACTTATCATATTTTCACTATTTTATTTGAACAATGTTTATCTGAGTTTCTATGTTTGAGTTTGACAATTTGTAATTTATTGTGATATGGTACATTACGTGCTTATATTGATATTCTCAATTTATATCTTTAATTGTCGTTTTGATTAAAATCTTTTTTCTCGAGCATCTTGTTATTTTATTTTTCATGTTATGTAATGTACCGAAATTAAAGTATGTAGACCTCTTATTTTGTTCAACTAAAAATGTAATGAATTTAATTACTATTTGAAAATTTGAAGACCGTCCTATTACATTTTTTAAAATTTTATGCTAAATAGTTATGAATTTATAACAATCATTGATTTTTTATACTTATTTGTATCACGCTAAATAAATATTTATATAATTATATAATTTACTTATTATTGTTCATATAAAATATTTTTATTATATACTGCAAATATTTACAATAATATATATATATATATTTTGCATATAATATTTGTATAGTTTAGATATATATATATATATATATTATTTATATAATTTATTGTTTATATTCTATAGGTATTATATAAAACAATTGATTATAGTATTTATATGTAATATATATAAATAACTTAATATATTCACATACTTTATATTATTCAGATTTATTACATTACAAATATATATATAACATATATATATATATAATTCATTAATCATCCATCACCAATCATAAATTCATAAATTCATAAATTTTAATTATATCTTTAATCATTAACCAATCATCTAATCATTACACATCACTTCTCACAATATAATAATATTAAAACACACCACTAAAACCTACTGATTTGACATCTACAGTAGCAATCTAACAAATTACAACAAAAAACAAACATCATTTTTACTATACATTTAGTTGTACACAGCAAGTTGTACACAACATATTGTGCTACGGATGCCTCCTACTTAGTCCAAACATCCCCTTAGGGATGACAGTGAGGCAATTTTGGGTAGGTACTTGAAGATTCTACCCCATTCTTAAACAGGGCGGGATGGGGCAACCCTTTTCTGACTTGATTTTTTTTTTTTGTTATTGTAATAATAATATATAATAATATTATTATAATTTTACTATAAAAATAAAATTTTAAATAAAAACTAAATAAATAATATTAAAAATATATTTATAAATTTTTATTGACTTTTAAAAGAGGTTAAAATCAATAATTTTTTTTATTATAACATGATATTGTACTTTATATTATGTATATATGAATATATAATATAGAAAGAGTTAAAGATGGAGTAGGACAGAAGAAGTACCCAAACTCACTTCATCCTGCAGCGAGTCACATATTAAGTCGTTTCAAACAGAACGGAGCAGAGGTACAGAACGAATCAAATTGCAATCCTCAGCCACAATTCATTCTCTCCCTCTGTTCACCTCATTTCTGCGCGGACGTTTTCATCAATTCATTCCCACTTTATATATACTTTTCCCCTAAGTTTTCTAATTGACTTAGGAGTCTTTATGGTCCAAGAGTTTTAGCGACTCACATATCGTTACTTAAGTTCTATTTTTTTTATTTTTTTTAAGGATAACAATTTGATCCATTTCGCGCTGACCCGCTCTGCTCCATTTTGTTTGGGGCGACCTGACCTGCAATCTGCAGTAGGGCATGGCGAGTCTCGATATCTTTTTTGCCCTGTCCTGCTCCGCCCTAAACCCGTTCTATATTAATTTTATAATATATATATATATATATTATATATATATATATATAATATATATATTATATATATATATATATATATTTTTTTTGTTTTATATATTTGATTCTTTTGCTCTTGATCATTTCTCCAAACCCAAAATTATTCCAAACAACTTGTATTAAACAAGAAAATTTGATGAACATTGTGCGTAGAGGTCATGACATTATTTTTTATTGTCTCATAATCAAATCTTATTTATTGAGTTTCAAATATAAAGATAAGTTGTAAAAATTTGCTCTATATTTAGAGTGGATGTAAGTTCAAAGCATGAGAGCTGGCATACAATAAAAGTACAAATATGGAGTTTCAAATATATTATTTGCATACATATATTGGCATTTTTTTCGATGGAAGCAAATATTTGAATTTCCATCCACATTCTTCCAAGATGGAAAACAAGGGAAATAATTGGGAGAGTACAAGATAATAATAATAATAAATAAATAAAATAAAAAATGTAGCTGCTCTTAAAAATAACAATCATAAAAATGTTAATTTCACCTGTAGTATGGAATTATCAAGAGGTTAATAAATAATTAGATAGAATACTACTTGAATTCAATATTTTAGCAACCAAGTACGATAGATTACCTAATTATCCTACACTTATATCTGATTACATAACACATATTATTATATATGTTAATATATTATATAAGTATAAATTCATGTAATATATTGTATATGTAATATATTATATAATATATATAATATAATGTTGACAAATTATATATACTATATGTAATCTTATTATATCAATTAATTCATATATATTATACGTTATATATTTTAAAAATATATTTACATTCGTATAAGGACTCGAGGTATAAGGACTCCAATACTTCAAAAGGGGTCCCAATTGAGTGTCGGAATTGGAAACGCCCACCAGTTTGGGCCGACCAACCTAAGAATCCCAGTCATACCCCATTTATATTTATACATTCCAAACACGACCCCCTCTTCTATTTCTTTGTTTTCTTTTTTCCTTTTCATTTTATTCGATCTTTTCGCTTTGCGTGGGCTTTCTGCAAATTCCCCGTAAAATTGGTGGAAATCTTCAGGTGATATTCATCATCTAGTAGATCAACAAATTTTCGTTCGGGATTTGTTTCTTTCTTTGAATTGTTCGTAATTTTTTTTGTTTTCTTTCCTGATTAGCAATTGTTTTCGATCTTTTAGGATATTGGAATTGGAATTAGACTTATATTGACTGATGTGGTTTCTTGATGTGTTGTTTTGCTGGAAATCGATTTGGTTGGTTTCTAATTTTTATTTGATCTTCGATCAGAAGTTTGATTGGTAATTTATGTTTACCGGTACTTTAGCAAACTAGTGGGTTTCTTGTGTGGTGAATTTCATTCGCATTCTGTAATTGAATTCAAATATAAAAATAGAAACTCATCTTCGTTGATTCAGATTTGCTGATCATAGAGAAAAAAAATTAATAGAAAAAGTTAATTGTTTGTATTTGTTTCACCTGCTCTGACAAAGTGTGTGCTTTTGGTTTGCTTTTGTGTTGTCTGAAATTTTCCCTCAGAATGAAGGGCCTTCTTTTACATATATGATGGTGGGTAATTGTTTAGAGTTTGAAGTTGACTATCTGTAGTTGTCTTTTTTGCCTGTGAATTAAATGCTAGGTTTCTTAATGAAGCATGATGAACGAAACACAGGCAACCGTATGTACGGATGTGCTAACACGTGGGTACCTGCAGAGATGACACCTTAATGCATAAACTAAAAGTCCTGCTGATTCATACATATTCTTTATACCGTGTTTTCTCAAGTAATTTCTCCGCACTGGAGGAAGTAGCGCAATTTTGGTGCATGTTTTAAAATGTTTAGGTATCTCCTCTTTAATGATTACCCTCATTTAAAAGGATTAAGGGTGGGATTGCTCTCTTTTTTATTCTATGATCTCATTGAAATTGAATTATCTCATTGAAATTAAATTAAGTACCAGTTGTGATATTTGGGAAAGAAATTAAAGAAATCCCTATTTAAATCATGATAATTTAGTTTCTGAGAAATTTGAATGTTGTGTTTTCTCTTCCAATTCCAGTGAGTGTGTTGATTATCATTTATGAGCCACTTGTTTGCCCAAATTCTTTGATTTTATTGGAAATAATTGAATGACCAAATGGAATAATTTCTATTGGTATTTTAGACGCATGCTGAAAACATCAATTTTGGCGTTTCTTTTTGCAGGGTAGTACATTTTAAGTTCTAGGGATGTTAGAGCAGTTACTCATATTTACGAGAGGAGGTCTAATCCTCTGGACCTGCAAAGAGCTTGGAAATGCTCTTAGAGGCTCCCCTATTGATACTTTGATTAGATCCTGCCTGCTGGAGGAAAGATCAGGTGCTTCTTCGTATAATTATGATGCGCCGGGTGCTTCATACACTCTCAAGTGGACGTTTCACAATGAGCTTGGGCTTGTATTTGTTGCTGTGTATCAGCGGATTCTCCATCTCTTATATGTAGATGATCTGCTTTCTATGGTTAAGAAAGAGTTCTCGGAGATCTATGATCCAAAGCGAACTTCGTACAACGACT
This sequence comes from Caryopteris x clandonensis, assembly GCA_028749325.2. Taxonomy (NCBI): domain Eukaryota; kingdom Viridiplantae; phylum Streptophyta; class Magnoliopsida; order Lamiales; family Lamiaceae; genus Caryopteris; species Caryopteris x clandonensis. The sequence continues at coordinate 1,386,678 of JAPYKT020000001.1, forward strand.
TTGATGATATATTTCAACAGCTTAAGAAGGAAGCTGAGGCTCGTGCGGAGGAAATGAAGAAATCAAAGCAGGTAGGCAAACCTGTGAACCATAACCTTTCTAGGAAGCAAGGAGCACCAGTGCAAAATGGCACAATGGATGGAGGCAATAAAAAAAAGAGTGGAGGTGAATCTGGAACTGACGGTAGTGATAGTGACAAATCCAAAGGCCGCTTGCTAGAAAATGGAAATTTTAATAATAATCATATTGCAAAAGGGGAAGCTCCTACAATGGTTAATGCAAATGGAAAAGAGAATGGGGCTTCCAATACTGGTGCTTTTGATGTAAATAAGCTACAGAAGCTTAGGTCCAAAGGTGTAAAGAAATCTGAAACTGTTGCTAACAAGGTTCCCAAAGCAGAACCAAAGAAGAAGATAACTAAAAAGAACCGAGTTTGGGATGATTCACCGAAAGAGTCAAAGTTGGATTTCACTGATCCAGTGAGTGAGAATGGGGAACAGAACATATCAGTAGTAGCTGCAGATGAAGGCGAGAGTATGATGGATAAAGAGGAGATTGTTAGCAGTGATAGTGAAACTGAGGAAGAGGAGGAGACTGGGAAGGATAATAAGGCTGATGCGAAGAAGAAAGGCTGGTTTACTTCCATGTTCCAGAGGTACATTATTCTCCATCTTGCACCTGAAGTGAGAGTGAAATTTCTTGTTCCTACTTCTTACATCTGCTTCATGTTATTGACTAATATGCTACACATTGGAAGTGATAAAGAGTTATTAGTACTGCATGCTCTTTTTTTTTATGTGCTAAAGTGTGAGGCAGGTTGACTGTTTATTGTAAAAATTTGGGATGCAACTGAACCTGTATTCTTTCATGCATGTTATCTTAAATATGCTTGTGAAGACGGTGGAGCATTTCTTGTTTGGGCCATTCCTGTCCAGTTATGATCATTAGTATGTGCTGTTTTGGTATATAGATATAATATTCTTTGCAGCCAACATTTAGAATCAAAACCTGTGAACCTAAGATCACACAGAAAGCCATCATACATTTTATAATATGCTGAATTAATGATTTCTACCTGGTACCATTGATTATTTTATGACTTAGATATACATTGCCTTGTCATTGTGATTGTGCACATGTAAATTTCCTTTGGCCTATCTTTTTCTGGTTCAGTATCGCGGGGAAAGCAAATTTGGAGAAGTCTGACCTGGAACCAGCTCTTAAAGCTCTCAAAGACAGGCTTATGACCAAGAATGTGGTATGTTATTATTATGGTATCTTCTTGTTCCCCCTAGTTTTGAATAGGATTTGTAGCATGACAACATATTTGCTTGTATCTTACTTTTCCCATATGCAGTAGTTCTACTGTGTGTGTTAATATGTTCCCTTATTCTTGAATGATCTGTTAACAGGCAGAGGAGATAGCTGAAAAGCTTTGTGAATCGGTAGCTGCAAGTCTTGAGGGCAAAAAGCTAGCCTCTTTTACAAGAATTTCTTCTACAGTTCAGGTACTCGAGCGCGCTGAGCCTCTAATAAAATTTTATGCAAAGGCAGGGGAATTCTGAAAAAAAAAAAATACAAAAAAACAATTCTCTGTGCACAAGTAGGCTATAATTTCAAATATCTATCTCTTCTTATTGGCATGATTCTTCCAGGCTGCTATGGAAGATGCCCTTGTACGCATTTTAACTCCTAGACGCTCGATTGACATTTTGAGGGATGTTCATGCTGCCAAGGAACAAGGGAAACCATATGTTGTGGTTTTTGTTGGAGTTAATGGAGTTGGAAAATCTACCAATCTTGCTAAGGTAGTCCTCATTAGCTTATAATAAAAATTGATGATTGGCCAACTTACAATCTTTTTTTCTTATGATTTCGCTGCTCTGCTTTTTTGTAGGTTGCCTACTGGCTTCTGCAGCATAATGTCAAGGTCACGATGGCTGCCTGTGATACATTCAGATCAGGTGCTGTGGAGCAGCTCCGTACCCATGCACGTAGACTCCAGGTAGATTGTAGTACCACTGTTGTTATTTTCTTGATATATACATATGTTTGTGTGTGTTTAATAGCTCTTACTTGAATGGTAAACAATCTGGAATCACTAGATCCCCATATTCGAGAAGGGTTATGAGAAAGATCCCGCGATTGTGGCAAAAGAAGCAATTCAGGAGGCCAGTCGAAATGGTTCAGATGTTGTTCTGGTAGATACAGCTGGAAGAATGCAGGTAATTTGCATATTTTCTGGTTTCCAAATATCTTCACCTGTTTTGTTGCTCTGAAACGTAATCAGTTCAACTTATTTAAGCATATGTTATGTTTGAATTCTTTAATATATTTCCTAACATTAGATATATATCTAGCATGCAGCATGCTACTATTTGGTTGTATGTGTTTTCCCTACCAATATTATGATCATGGTGTTATTGATATTTTCAGGACAATGAACCATTGATGCGAGCTCTGTCGAAGCTTATCTATGTGAACAGTCCAGACCTGGTGCTGTTTGTCGGCGAGGCACTTGTGGGGAATGATGCTGTTGATCAGTTGTCAAAGTTTAATCAGGTTAATTCAAAATTTTCTTTTCCTCACCATATTAGTACATATAATTATTTATGTATACATCTTTATTGATGGAATTTCTTGAATTATTTGCAGAAACTAGGTGATCTCTCACCGTCCCCTAATCCCAGGTTGATCGACGGAATCCTGCTAACCAAGTTTGATACAATTGATGACAAGGTTAGCGCCAGCTCCTTTCTTTTGCATCTTTGGTTTATAAAGGTTTAATTCCCATTGATGGATTCTTATTTCACTTACTGTAATAAAAATGATGTAGGTGGGAGCTGCATTGTCCATGGTTTACATATCTGGTGCACCTGTCATGTTTGTTGGATGTGGGCAGTCCTACACAGACTTGAAGAAGCTTAATGTGAAGTCCATTGTCAAGACTCTCCTTAAATAGAAAATAGGGCTGCTTGTCTGATCTCAATGCTTGTCGGACTTGGTTTGTGTCTTGTTGACTCGAATCTTCATCTGTTTGTAAACTTAATGTGCACTTTTCCATTTCTGTGACCTCACAACTGCTGCTTGACTGTAAAAGGTGAATTGTTTTAGTTAAGAATTTCTTCGCTGTGACTGTGTTTATTTATTATAGTCAAAATTTCTTCCCGAGAATGTTACCCTGCTCTCTCTCTCTTTACCCCACACTCTCTGTCTCTTTTATCTCCTTCCTTATCCAGTCCCTGCCCATGTTCCTCTCTTGTTTGTTTACGTTTTATTTTTTGTTTTTATTATTATATCCTCCAAATGTGTTTTCCCCCTCGATTGACACAATTGGACTTCATGGTTGGGTAAACTTACATGATTAGTATAATATTTTGAAAATTGCGGGTAAAATATATATATATATATATATATATATATATATATATATAATTTTTTGTGTAAAAAATGAGTTATTTATATTTTGGATGGGTACAGTGCAATATAGCCCTTTAATTATTGTTATTTTGTCTCCTTGTCTTTCCCAGCCTTAAGTCTTTCCTGATTTTGGTGCTTGGTACTAAATTCTAGTCCTCAGTAGGGATGTCTATGAAGCAAATTGAATATTAGCATATTCAATTCGTATTATCTTAAGATATAAATTTTAATTTATTTTTGGTTTGAAAAAATTCAAATATTCATATTCAAATTTAGAGCATGGAATTGTCCAGACGTCAACACGGTTTTGGATTTAAAATTGTTGGGTTTCTTATTTTTTTCTTTTTTTTTTTTAATTTTACATTTGAAACTGTCGATTCAACCAATAAATAATATTCATGAATTTTGCACACAACTCTAAAAATAAATAATGTCATGAGTTTTGCACACAACTCTAAAAATAATTAAAGTTTTTTTCTAATTCTTTTTAATAGTATTTATACTATTATAAAAATAGGGTCATTTAAAAAATAGATTTTTTTGATAATTGTAGAAATATTTATGTAAAATGAGGTGTGAGCTTTTAATTAGTTAAATTTTATCTTTCTTACTTTTTTAAAAGTAACTTTTAATTTGCTAAAGTACAAATACATTTTTTTTGTAATTATAATTGAACTATAATATATTAAATTTATTCTATTATCATGATTGCTAATCTTATATTTATATTTTATATATTAAAATGAGATATTATAAATAATAAAATACATTAAAATGACTTATTTTGTTAAGGAAGAAATACTTTATTATACAAACTACATTACTTTTTACCAATAAAATAATAAAGTACTTTGAATATTCTTATTATTAATTTATGTTAATTATATTATAAATATAATTTATTTTATTTTAATATATTACAAAACACGCATCACACAAAATCAATTATTTTTAATAATATGATATCATAAGTAAGTATTAACTTTTGAGCTTAAAAATCATAATAGTTATAGTTTGCAATATTTACAAACAATTATAATTAATTACAAAAAATATTACATAGTCTAATGGCATGCACCATCTGTAAAGGTCATTTGCGTGCGGGTCCGAAATTGCTAGAATATAGATTTATTTATTTATTTATTTATGTCCAATTTAATATATTTATATGTAATTGTCAATAGTTTCGTAAAGTGTAGAGTAGCCCAGTGGTATGTGTCATTCTTAAGGGCTTATTTATCAAAATATAATAAATTAATTCAACTATTTTTGTTTTATAGAGGATATAATTAATTTTATTGTTTAATGTATTATACAAATTATTTTCAGTTATTTTTATTATTTAATAGGCAGGGTCAACTCAATAACAGATACGAGGAAGATGTTTGTATTATTGGAAGAGTCAGAGTTTTAAAAATATTTTTATAAAATTATAAAAAAAATTAGAGTTAAGATCTTGTTTTAATAATTAAAGTAGAAAGTTAATTTTTTATTTTACAAATAAATTATATATAATCACATAATTATAAAAAATAATAATTGGATTAAATTGATAAAAAAAAAATTATGATGTGCACACACAATCAAATCCGATCATTGTTGACCTGTTACCATTTTTATAAGTGCCCCAAAAGTCGGACGCAATAATTTGTTCAATCAAATATCTCTCCCTCTCTAAACTTAAAAACGAAGGAAAAATCAAGAGAGAGAGAGAGAGAGAGAGAGAGAGCGAGACGGAAATGGCGTCAGGATGTGCAATCTTCTGTGAAATCCTAATTGCAATCCTGCTGCCTCCTCTCGGCGTTTGCCTCCGCCATGGCTGCTGCACGGTGAGTATCTTTTTTTTTTTCAATATCTCATCAGTCCGCGATGATTTGATTTATTTAACGGAGATTGTTCAATTTGTTACAGGTGGAGTTCTTTATTTGCTTGGTGTTGACTATTTTGGGGTACATACCTGGAATTATTTATGCTCTCTACGCTATTGCCTGCCTTGATCCCGATAGATTCCGTGGAGATTACTATCAACTAGCATAGCAATTCTCATGTTATCCCCCTTGTCTCATCGTAATTTGTTGTTACTGTCTTTGTGCCGATTAAATTTTATATCTGTTGGGGCTTGATTTTTTTTTCTTTATTTTGTAAATTTACCTCAAACTTTGATTAATGAAAATTTGTATTTTTTTTGATCAATCTGTTCTAGCCCATTTATTAGTTCTGCTGGTTTTTGAATCTATCGTTATGATTTTATTGGATTTGTTGTACTGCTCATACAGATATATGATGTTTTTAATCTAGTGAATTGTGACCTTTTTATATCTCTACAAGATTAATGATCTTGGCTCTTCTTTCTTGCTTGCTTCTCTTTGATCATCTATGCTTATGATTTTGTTGGAGTTATTGTACTGCTCATATAGATATATGATGTTTCTAATCTGGTGAATTGTGACTCCTCTGTACTGTATCTGTACAAGATCAATGATCCTGGCTCTTCTTTCCTGCTTGCTTCTCTTTAATCTATAGTTATGATTTTGTAGGGTTATTGTACTGCGTATATAGATATATGATGTTTTTAATCTGGTGAATTGGGAGTCTTCTATACTCTACCTATACATGATCAATGATCCTGATTCTTCTTTCATGCTTGGTTCTCATTGAGTTAGGGTTTGGGGTTAGTTAAAGGCTGTAAAAGGGATATGATTCAGCCATGCGCAAGCATTTAGTCCTTAAGATTGCTAAAACTTAGTTAATGTATAATTGATATAGCATTGGCATATTCCATAAGAATCTCAGGCCAGATTGTGAAGCCGATAGCACATGACTTCCACTTAATGGAGCCTACATAACCTGTTCCTTACCAATGAGTTTATATCAATGTTGTTCAGAGGTAATCTGACCACACTGAAGGTATCTTCGTATAATATAGCGGATAGTATCAAATATATGAGGTTTATTATGATTACAATCTGGAAGAATTTGTTTTTTCTAGTCTATTAACATTGGTTATGTGTTTGGTTCACCCATCCCACGGAAAAAAGCCACACAAACACACCAGGAGTGTGTGCAGTAAATACTAGCATTGTGCATGTCTTATCTTTTGTCCCTGAGTTCCTTTGACAAAGGGCCTATGTAAGACGTCTCTGTTTTTGGGGATATGTGCATCGCTGCTCGTGCAGCATTTCCTTGGGCGACTATTGGTATGCCAACAAACTCCTCTCTGGTGGCCATTTGTATATCAAAGGCTCATTTGCTTGGTTCTAAGTAGGCATCCTTATGTACAAAATTAAAGAATATCCTCTTTCGAATCTGATGAACACTTTGCCTGATGATTTGGCCTCTGAACTCTATACTCTCGTAAAGTTCTGTAGAGGAGATCCGGCCTCTGCCACACTCTTTCAGGGATTCCCCTCAAAATGCGTGCATATTGATGCTGGTTCTGATTCTGTGTACCGGTAATTCATCCTGTGATAGCTTGTGACTCCCCCGTACTGGATACTTATTCAACCTTCGTACTTGAAAATCCAATGCTTGCTTATAATTCCTTGTTTTCTTTTTTGAGGAAGCATTTGAGTTAGGAAAAGAAGTTCCAACAGGGATCTTTCGAGACGCAATCTATGAATCATCGCTAGTCAATAAGATGTATTGGATGCAATTGCCTGAATGTGAATTGTGAAGCTTTATTTGAGCATTTGTTACTTCCATTGTCAGTTGATTGGAGCATTAGTATGGGGGTATGGGGTGTTAGAAATACTGGGGAACACCGATGAAAAAAATATATTTTAATTGAAAAACTCTATTTTTTTTTAATTTATGGAATTATTTATATAACACTATATTATTTGTTGAAAAACTTTTACGACGAGAATTGATAATTTGGATCGTTTAATCTTACTCGATATATGGGCTTTACTTGAAAAGAAAAAAAAAATTAGTCATGTTAACGCAGTTTCTAGTACAATTTGGATCATGAACCCTAACAAATGGATTATCACCCAACGAGCCTTCCTATTCACACTTCAATATATTCATGAAAATTTATCAAATAATTTTAAATAATATAATTTAGGTTTTAAGTGTATTTGATAAAACTCATAAAATGTTCGAGCCTATCATTTAAAAATATAAAATATTATTTCATCTCAAAATAAAGAGTGTATTACTTCAATTAGAGTTTTATCTTAATTAATTTCTTCTACTTTTATAATTTCAATTATAAATTACCATTAATACAATTTTATAAAAGCTATAATCCCTTATCTAATATTAACCAACACTGTAAAAACTTATTTTTAAAATAAAAATTATTATCTTATAAGTTCTAAAGATATCTTATTATACATTTTAAATAAGTTTAGCCAAACCGCCTTTTATTATATATATACATTTATAGTTGTGGATAATTTTACAATCCTTATAATAAGACTTCTATATCAGGATTTAATATTACTCCGTATTTATAATATTCAATCCTTATAATAAGACTTCTATATCAGGATTTAATATTACTCCGTATTTATAATATTAATTCAATATATAATTCATAATTGGATGGCTCATATGGACGATGAGGTTGTTACATAGACAAACTAGTCGCAAGTTTCGCCCATTCTTTAGAAATGGATGATGAGAAAGAAAAAGACAATAACGCCCCTGAGTCCGATCAAATCGCCGCCGCGGCCGATTGGGCCGAGTTAACTCACGAGTGTCTCCTCAACATCCTCTCCCGCCTCTCCTTGGAGGACCGATGGCGATGCGCTATGCGCGTGTGCAAGGCGTGGCATCAAGCCTGCAGGGATCCCTGCATCAATACGGTGCTTGACCTCGAGTCTCGTTTCGATTCCGCCGCTGAGTTGCCCCGTTTCTGGACGCCGGAGTTCGAGCGCCGGATCGATAATATGCTCGCATCCGTGGTCGTTTGGGGTGCGGGCAACCTCACTGAAATCCGCGTCAGGCATTGCTCTGATCGGTCCCTCTCGTTGGTTGCTAAAAGGTCTCCTTGTTTGGTTGGATTATGTCGCGTCTGATTGCTTTGCGGATAGTGACTTATATATTCTTATGTTGATTCGGTTTTTCCGATTAAAGTTTATCTTATTGTTTAATTTTTTTATGTTTATTTTGCAGTTGATTGTTGCTGTTTTGTCATCTGTTGTCCTATTTTGTTTATTTGAACTTGCAGATTAATAGTTCTAGGTACTAAATTCAAGGTCTTTTAACTGATATTGAATATTTAGGATCCGATAACTTTTGCAACTTAAGCTTGGATATGAAATTGTTCATTGAAAGGTTCCATATTCTTCTCATTAGTTGAATTTTTCGTCACTTTTCTCTTGAATTTCAATATATTGACTGAGCTGACTTGAGGATAAGGGAAATGGGTCTACCCGATTCCAAGTTTTCATTTTGTTCAAGTGATCCTCATTTGTTATTGTTTGATTTGAGAGTATTCCCAGTAGAGTGGGTGCATATTTTAGAGTCTATCAGAGGCTTTACTTATTCAAGATGACGTATGCATTTATTACTTGCTCTTAATTTTTTTGACTTGAGGTGTTGTATGGATGAGAAAATGGGTGAGATAGTTTTGATGATTCATTATTTTCCACACGTTATGGTGATCTAATTTAGGCATAAGATAGATGTCAGTAAAAGGTTGAGCTTACCTTACTCCTGTTTGATCTTGCTGTATTAACTATATTGTATATCATTGTAATGAAGGGAAGTCAGCTTCTTATACTAATTGAGCTGGCTGCTGGGAATATCAACTGGTGTGTGTTTTGATGTTTCTTTCTTTCTTTATTATTTTTACTTTTTTTGTTCCGATCTGAAACACTTTTTTAGTGGTTCATTATTTTTCTTGTTCCATGTATTTCACCTTGTTTACCAATTGGGTATTCTATGAGAAATAATGTGGAACCTGTTGTTATACATATTCTCTTCAGGTGCCCAAATCTTCAAGTTCTTTCTATCAAGAGCTCTCCTCATGTTACTGATGCAATTATGTCTCAAATAGCATCTGGTTGCCCCAAGATCAAGGAGCTGGATGTCAGCTATTGCTATGAAATATCTCACACCTCTCTGGAAATTATTGGAGTTCATTGTCCTAACATGCGTATTCTTAAACGGAATTTAATGAACTGGTTGGATCCTTCACAACATACAGGGATAGTCCCCAGGGAGTATCTTAATGCCTGCCCTCAGGATGGGGATTCAGAAGCTGCTGCCATCTCAAAATTCATGCCTCATCTGCTCCATCTTGAACTTCGATTCTCCAAGTTGACAGCTAAGGGACTCACCCTGATCTCTGAAGGTTGTCAGGATTTGGAGTACGTTGATTTATCTGGATGTGCAAACGTGACCAGTCGGGATATAGCAAACGCATCGTCAAATCTCAAGAAGTTGAAGACTATCAAGAAGCCTAACTTTTATATCCCGAGGTCCGTTTTCCATACAGAAAGATACGGTCATTGGAGGTTGTATGATGAGCGATTTCAAACTGATGTTTTCAGAATTTGATGGGAGAAAAGGAGCAGAGATTGGTTGTTAAATTATCAAGCCAATCCTCTATAGTGGGATAAAGGCTTGGTTGTTGTTGTATCAAGAGACTGCTCATGTGTGTCGTTTTCAAGGTACTCGTGAGTGTTCCACTTTCTGGGAAGCCCTATTGATCTGTTTGTATGTAAATTGTATATGTCAGGTTATGTTGTACCCAGATTTCTGGATTACCGTATCAAAAACATTATAATGCCTACATCTCAAATTTCAATCTAATTTGTTGGGCACTCATGGATGGTCTTGTAATATGTACATGTGAACGTGTGTGATTTTGTGCATATGGATGATGGATATCTTTATTTTTGCGTATTTTATTTAATGTAGCATCTACAAAATCCCCTCGCGAGCCTTGCAAATCAAGGTATTTTTCATTTTGTATTATAACTTCATCCTTGAATTATGCTTGGTGCTGTAAACCAAAGGAAGAAAGAAAACATACACTCTGAGTACTTCTTCACCCAGAAGTATTATCCCTCACATGATGATTTGGTTTCATTGGCATCTACCAGTAATTTTATTGGTCAAAATGGTCATAAACTTGGAACACAAGAGTTTTTAATAACATATATTTTATCCAATTTTCACACCCAACAGAACATGAGAGATTTCCAGTATTAGAATTCTATGTCAGTACATGCATCAGAAGTATGATGCAGAAGCAGAAGTAGCAAAATTTCAAGTATCAGCTTCATCAGAAGTTGGAAAGAAGGGGGGGGGGGGGGGGGGGGCGGCGAGAGAGATAGTGTCGGAAATAAACCCTCATCTTTTATTTAGTTCCAAGAAAAATAGGTCTACAAGTACAGAACAAATCACAGAAATTGAAAAAAAAAAAAAGGCTTCTCAAACCAGTAGAAAGAAGCAATTGAGAATCATAAAAGCAGAGGCAGTGAAAGCAGCAAGAGTTTTTAGAGGCAACTGAGTGGCTCCACTTTTAGTTTGTGGTGGCTTCCTGCTGAGATCTGATCCTCCATAACCTCCTCTTCTGTCATGAACAACACCGTCCACTCCTCTTCTGCTTGTATCATCTCTATCACCTGGTTTCAACTGCATACCTCCTGAAATTTCTGAAAAAAATCACACATACTGATATATATGTATATACATACAAGGAAACAGTCGAAGCAGAATTTTGATTACGTCCCACAATAAATAAACAAATAAACGAAAACCATACCTTCTGTAATGGAGTGGCATGCAGCAAAAGCAATGGCGTTTGCGCACACAATTAAGCAGAGCCATGGAAGTATTTGCAGTTTCATGATAGCACAGGCAACGAAATTCTTAAATTTTATTTTTTTTTTCCTGAAGGGATGATCATGTTCATTTTCTTGAAGGCTGCTGTTGTATAGATAGGTATTATGATCATAATGAAGAATCTTAAAGGGTTATTAATCACATGTTTCTTGCCAGATTTTTCACAAATTCTGGCAGAATATATTCTGTTTCATTATAAGGAACTAATTTTGTAAATCATTTTGGAATCTAGTGCTTTCGGACAAAAATTATTGGTTGATGCCTTATTTATAATATTATCCAAAATTCAAATATTTTCAAATATTTGTTTGTTTTTGCTTTCAACGTTTTGGGAAAGTATTTTGAGAGCAAGTTTTGATTAGAATGACTTTGTTTTTATGATCACAAAAATATGTGTAGGACCATCTTACCCTCCGTTTTCTGCCATTTTCTTTCTCGCTTTATTTCCGTTGCTTTTTTTTTTCTAGAGTTGGTAATATTTTTCTACAATATATATATATATATATATATATATATATATATATATATATATATATATATATATATTTGCAGTATTTTTAGTATTAAGTTGATAATTTGAACCAAATATGTTTTGGTTTCTTCGTCCTTTTTTGTTTTTCTAATTTTGTTTTTCTTTAAGAACAACCAATATCGATTTTTTTAGTTTATTTTGATGCTTTTATAGTTTTATTTTACTGGGGAAGCTAATGTTACAGAACCGAACATCAGATACTTTCAATGTGCAAACATGGTGTTGGAGTTGCTCTCTTTTTTAAATAAGTGTTTTGTTATTTGTTGTTAAATCAAAATTAATTGGGTGGAATTACCTCTCCTGGGAGTTGGGACTGATATTCTAAAATTTTGTAGGAATGCTATTTATTTATTTATTATTATTATTATTTTTTTTTTTGGAATAATTTTGGTGGAATTAACACCGTTATTTATGTGGCATTTTGTTGCTACAAATTTTAGATTAAAGTTTAAAAATCCAAAACTATTCAAAATCTTTAAGCCTCATCATCCTCGTAGTTATAAATCTATATAATTATGTGGCATTTTGTAATTAAGAATTTCTTTTGTTTGTTTCTAATCAACCACGGCACAAGGAAAAATATCTTATTCTTCACTACAACAATATTTTAGTTTAGCATTATGATTTTTTATGTTGCCTAAATTAAGCAAGCCCACATATTTCAACAAACATATATATCTTAGATAGACCATCTACAGTGTTCTTTGTATTGATAATAGAGAAGCACGTAAGAATGATTACAATAAAAAAAAAAGGAATAGATACAAATTAATCTCTAAATTATTATCTAGGTTTAAAGATTCTTAATTATTTTTTAGTATAAATAGGATCTTTAACTTCTAAAATAGGTCAAATAAACTCTTAAAATTTGAAATATACGACAAATAGGACCCTCATAAATATTAAATTAACTGAACAAATATTAAAAATATTACATAAATCTAAAAATCAATAATTAAATCATAAATATACTTAAATATATCATTAAGTAAAATTTATTTGTAATTTAAATATAAAAAGGGGTTTGAGATAAGATGACTTTTTATGTTTTTTAGATATTCAATTTTAGTCTTTTGATATTTTTCATGTATTAAATAACTATTTATATTATTTTAATAACTTTTTAATTTATCAAAATATTTTTCTTATTTATTAAATATTTTTTAGATATATTTTGTTGTTTTAACTTATTGAAATAGTCTATTTATTTTTTAATGAGAAGTTCATGGTTTATTTAATCTATTTTAAAAATTAAAAGTTCTATTTATACCAAAAAGTAATTTAGGGTCCACTTTGTATGTGTTCATAGATTAATAGTATATTTCCCCTGGTTTTTTTTTTACCTGAATAATGCCAAAAAAAAAATACATTTTGTAAAATAGGTTAGTTTTGAAAAGCATTTTAAAAGTAGGGTAAAACATCAGGGCCGGTGACGTTTTTTGGAAAAAAAAATGTCACCAGCTCTGACGTTTTTAATTTCAAATTATATATATGCATTATGTTTACTCTGCCATACATATCTACACACATGCAACAACATCCATCCACACACACACACACACACACACACACACACACAATATATATAAGCTATATAAAGATATACATGTACACACACACACACTATGTATATATATATAAGCTATATAAAGATATACATGTATATATATATATTTGTTATTTGTATTATAATTATTTATATTATTAGAAATCATATTTTTTTATATTTAATGAACAGAAATTAAATATAATACTAAATATATTTTCATTTTTTAATTATATAAATGTGTACTTTTTAAAATAATAATATATTGGTAAATTAATAAAAATTCTAAATATAAAAAAAATATAATATAAAAAACATATTTAGAAATGATGTAATTTAAAGAATATTTTTTTAATAATTATTATTTAGAATTTGAATTTCAGAAAAGAAATAATATATATATACACATAAATATATACATATGTAAATTTAAATAAAAAAGAAAAAAATATATATCGTCAGCCCACTGATGGGCCTGACGTTTCATTTAAATATTTTTATTTTTTTATTTTTGAATATGTATATAACATATATTATAAATATATATATATATATATTATTTCTTATATATTCTAAACAAATTAAATATAAGTAACATTTATATTTTTTTTGTTAAATATATATATATATATATAGAAGTTTATGTATATATATTTTATATTAATATATATTATATTATATAATTATAAAATAGTAAAATATTATATAATGATTAAAGATAATTAAAAAATTATCTAATTTAAAGAATATTTTTTTAATTATTATTATTTATAATTTGAATTTAAAAAAACATATTTATATATATTAAAAATACATAAATATATATATACAATTAAAAAAAGAAAAAAAATTAAAAATCGTCAGGCCCACTGACGTTTTAAAGAAACATCACTGGGCCTAACGTTTCTTTTAAAAAAATTATTTTTTTTATTATTTTGTAATATGTATATAATAAATATTATAAATATATATATATATATATTATTTCTTATATATTCTAAAATAATTAAATATAAGTATCGTTTATAATTTTTTTTAAGTAAATATATATATATATATAGAAATTTATGTATATATATTTTATAAAAATATATATTATATTATATAATTGTAAAAAGTTAAATTTTATATTATTATTTAAGATAATAAATAAATAATGTAATATAAAGAATAATTTTTAATAATAATTATTTATAATTTGAGTTTTAGAAAAAATATAATATATATATATATATATTTATTAATACATAAATATATACATATATAAATTTTAAAAAAATTAAATATCGTCAGGCCCACTGACGTTTTAAAGAAACGTTAGTGGGCCTGACGTTTCTTTTAAATATTTTTAATATTTTATTTTTTAATTTGTATATAATATATATTATATATATATATATATATATATATTTCTTATATATTCTGAATAAATTAAATATAAGTATCGTTTATATTTATTTTGTTATGGAAATATATATATATATATATATATATATATATAGAAATTTATGCATATATATTTTATAGAAATATATTACATAATAGTAAATAATTTTAAGAATTAAAATATTATATCCTTATTTAAGATAATAAATAATGTAATTTAAAGAATATTTTTTAATAATTATTATTTTTAATTTAAATTTTAGAAAAAATTATATATATATGTATATTAATACATAAATATATACTTACATATATAGATTTTAAAAAGTAAAATAAATTAAATATTGTCAGGCCCACTGACGTTTTAAAGAAACGTCAGTGCTCCTGGCGTTTCTTTGAATTTTTTTTAATTTGTAAATATTATATATTATATATTATATTATTTAATTGATTTTTGTTACATAAATATATATATATATATATATATATATATATATATAAATGTATGTATATATATTTTATAGAAATATATTACATAATTGTAAATTATAGTAATTGATATTATTATTTAAGATAATAAAATTTGATATTATTATTTAATATTATAACAAACTTGTATAATGTAAAGAATATTTTTTAATAATTATTATACAATTTTATTAAGTATAATATGAATTTTTGAAAAATATATGTGTATATATTAATACATAAATATATTATAAATTATGTAAATATATACATATATACATAAATATAATAATATTTATATATTTGTTAAATTTATTATATATAGTATCTGTTTAAAATTATAAGAATATGTTTTAGTATTATTACATTTTTTTTAAGTATTATTTAAAAAATTTAATTTGACTATTATTTGAATAATCTTTTACAAATATATACGTTTATGTCTAATAATACATGATATATTTTTATTATTAAATTAATTATAAATAATTAAAATTAACAAAATTATATACATAATACAGAAACAATTTATTAAATAAAAATAATTCCCAAAACAAAACTAATTAAAATTATGACATTATCTTATATATATATATATATATATATATATATATATATATATAAACATATTATCACTTTATATAATTTTACAACACCGTAATATCATATTATATATTTTTATAAAACAAAATATATCACATAATAAATATTTTACAACAAAATAATATCACACTCTAAAAAAAATACACTACATTAATAAAATAAAATATGATAAAATGATACATCATTCATACTGCCACTCCTTCACATTTGTCATTCATGCACTTTTACAGTATCACATGCAATTTATGTGAATTGGCAGAGGTAGATGTAGCAAATTGAATGTCTTTCTCTTCACTCATTCAATCACTCTCTTTTTTTCACGGATCCAGCTTCCCTTCCTTCCTTCTCATTCATTCTTCTTATTCTTCTTCTTGCTTTCTTCTTGCTTTAGTTGCTGCTGCTATTCTTGTTGCTACTTGATTTCTTGTTGCTGCTGCTGTGTCTTCTTTTTTTTCTTCTTCTTGCTTTCTCCTTGCTTTTGTTGTTGCTGCTCGATTTCTTACTGCTGTTGCTGTGTCTTCATTTTTCCTTCATCTCTTCTTATAAAAAGGTATTTATTATATAATTTAATTATAATTATCTTTATAATATATCATTACTTCATTTATTTTCCTTTCACATGTATTAATTTGTTTTTGTAATATAATTGTGACCAATTATTTTTATTTATCACCAATTAACCCTATATCTTCAAAAATTTTGGCATGATATGACATAATTTTTTTCTTAAACACTAATCATCAATTGTTTTATTTTTTATGCTATATTGTGTAGATTGAGTTGAACAAGAAAAACTTCAACTTGCACAAACATCTCCGTAACTTAGAATAAGGTTAGTATACATATACATCATTTATTTTACTATCATTTATTTATGTGAATGTTTATTTGGTTTTGTATATACATTTATCTGATAAGATTTCTAAATTTTAATTATATGGGTGTATTGTTTTATGTGTCACCCCTGCCTTAATTATGTGGCATGATCCAGTAGAGAACGAAAATGTTGATATAGAAGTCGTGGATGATAATTATGTTGTAGAAAATTTACCCACTAATGATCATTCACAGAGTGATGTATATTCCATGTAATTGTATCTTTGTAGTGAAATGTAATGCATTATTTATCATGTTTTTCATACGTACTATGTGGTTCACACTTACTCATTCTAATTTATTTATTCTTCATGTTTGTATGAAATTCATATATTTCACAGTGAAACAAATTATAAGTATCACTTTGAAGCTATGGCGAGTCACCGACGAGTTGCAATTAGAGTTTATAGCGGAGGCAAAATTATACAGAAAAATGGAAAAGTACTGTATAGTTGTGTGCCCAATGGTTACACACAAATTGATAGAAATACAGACTTATCTGCATTGAAAGATCAAATTTACCGATTTCTTGGTGTGCCTAAAGAACAATTTCATCTAAAACTTTTCACAAAATGGGGCGAAGTTTACGGTCACAATAATGTGATAGAGTTTGTAGTTCATATTGAGACTGACGAAAATCTTAGGTTCTTCCTATATCCTAATGATGGATTAAACTCAATGGACATTTTTGTTGAGAAAGAACCATGTCAAAATCTTAGCGAACATGAAGTTATGCATATGAGCCAAGAGTAGGGATATTATATGTCGTTGATGTCCCAACAAAATGTGCCCGTCACATCAGTCCAAGATATAAGTAACCCTTGTGATTATGTGCCCGAAATCTCTTAGGTCTTGGAGAACCTTGCTTAAAGAAACACTGTTTGCAGTGGTTCCAGATCATGTAGTGTCCAAAATATAATTAGTCCCAATAATACTAGGAATGAACCTAAAGATATAATTGGTCATAGTAATACGGACAATATAGAAGACACTGACCCTTGTGCAGATTATGTAGGTCCAATTTCCCCATGTGAATCGGAAAATGAAAATTTGGATGACGTAGAAGCAATAGTAGATGTTGATGTAACCAATGTAGACCCCGACAGTGTCGAAGCTACAATCCATATCGATTCAGACTTAAACATCCTGTTTTACACAACAATTGTCCCCGAAGTTGTTGACTCGATGCATAATCCTTCGTCTTCATGGAAAAAGTTTTACGATTTTAACCGAGTTATAATTGAGAAAGATATGGTATTCACAGATAAGAAGGCTTTGATTGCAGCGATTAAGGATTTCTCGATACGACATGCAAGACGTTAGTTTCGAGTTACAGAAAGTAAACCATTCATTTGGGTTGTCAAATGTGAACACAGTATACCTTTTCAAGAGTGTCCTTGGTATGTTAGAGCAATATTTAAGCGAAGATTAGGGATGTTCAAAATAACAAAATATGGTGGAGATCATAGATGTTATATGAATAACTTATCTTCTGATCATCGAAATCTGGACAAAAATTCTGTAGCTTTCTTGATTAAAAAAATGTTCAGGTCAATCCTACAATCAGCGTCTCTAAGGCACAAGCAGACAATAAAAACACAATTGGTTACTCAATTTCATATCAAAAGGCATGGCATGGCATTAGACGAGCAATTGAGAACACTTATGGGATATGGGAGAACTCCTTAAGAAAGCTACCTAAGTTTCTGGGTGCACTACAAAAGTGGAACACGGGCACTATTGTTGAATGGAAACACTTGACACCAACATCCTATAGGATGGATATTATTGTATATTGATTTTCTTACTTAACAACAATCTGTTTACAGCAATATAAAGATACAAAATATATTTACAAGGAAGGAGCAATCAAGATCCTAAATTATAGGGAGGGATAATTGACCATATCAATTATTATTAATATGATCCTTAATACGCCCCCGCAAAATTGACGTCCCATCGGCGATGGAGATTTTGGATCTGAGGACATCAAAGCGCTTACGAGGGAGAGACTTCGTAAGCAGGTCAGCTAGCTGATCAACTGTGTTGACGTAGGAGACAGAGAGAAGGCCCTTGGAAGTTAAGTCACGAACGAAGTGAATGTCAATAGCAATATGCTTCATGCGTGAATGTTGAATCGGGTGGAGAGCAAGGCGAGTGGCACCCATGTTATCACATAAGAGGCGAGGCCGACTTGAGACGGGAATGTTGAGCTCTTTGAAGAGTTGGATCACCCAACAAACCTCTGAAGCAGCGGAGGCAAGTGCACGATACTCAGCCTCAATGGAAGAACAAGCAACACCAGTCTGCTTACGAGACCGCCAGGAAATTGGGTAAGAGCCAAGAAAGACCAAATAGGCAGAAGTGGACTTACAATCCCGGGAGTCCCCACCATAATCAGAATCAGTGTAAGCCATCAGTGAGATATTGCTAACAAGCCGGAGAAGAAGACTAAAGTGCAAAGTACCCTTCAAATAGCGCAACAAACATTTAACAGCGGCCCAGTCATCAGCGGAAGGAGAAGACATAGCCTGTGCAAGGCGGTTGACGGTAAAAGCAATATATGGACGAGTAAAAGCGAGGTATTGTAGGCTGCCAAGTGCACTATGATACTCGGTAGGGTCCACGGAACCAGATGATGTTCCGGCAGTGACGGCAGAAGGAGTCATGAGAGGTTTAGCACCATCCATTTTGTGACGAATGAGTAGATCCACAGTGTACTTATGCTGAGATAGAAATAGGCCCTCATTGCAATGGGCGACTTCAATGCCAAGGAAGAAAGAGAGGTCGCCAAGATCCTTGACAGCAAAGGAGGTCTCAAGGTGGGCCGTGAGAGACCGAATGAGAGAAGCACTGGAACCAGTTATGAGAAGATCATCAACGTAGACCAAAACAATAAGGTGAACGTCACCCTGCAGATAGGTGAACAAGGAGTGATCAGACCGAGACCTTACAAAACCAAACCATACCAGGGCCGTGCTGAGAGCTTGATACCAGGCTAGAGGGGCCTGGCGAAGTCCATAAAGCGACTTCTTAAGTAGACAAACATGCGACGGAAAGCGAGGATCAGTGAAACTCGGCGGCTGTTTCATGTACACAAGAGTGGACAAGTTTCCATGGAGGAACAGTGCGAATAGTGACAGGCTTGACGACCGGGCTGAAGGTCTCATGATAATCAATACCAGGGTGTTGGTGAAAACCCTTAACAACCAGGCGAGCTTTGAATTTGTCGAGAGAGCCATCAGGGAGACGCTTAATTCGAAAAACCCACTTGCAGCCAATGATGTTTGCATGCAGAGGAGGGGACACAAGATCCCAAGTCCCGTGTTTCTGAAGGGCAGTGAACTCGTCGGCCATTGCAGCACGCCAACGAGGATCAGAGAGAGCAGCAGAGATAGTGGTAGGCTCTAAATCAGACGGCAGGGGATGTTTGGTAGTGGAGAAGAGCCGCTTCAGGCGAAAAATGTTGTTCTAAATCCGGGTAGTCATGCCATGAGTGCGGGGGGAAGCAGCTGGAGGGCCAGGCGGAGGATCAGCAGTCGGTAAAGCCGGCGGAGATAAAGAAGCCGGAGAGGCAGGCGAAGATGCCGGAGCAGGTGAGGGTCCTGAAACCGGCAAATCTCGGGGCAGATCCAGATGCAGGATAGTAAGGCAGCTCGGTGAGGGAGACGGATCCGGTGTCTTCGGGAGAGACCCCCAGAAGCGAGATTCATCAAACTTGACATGACGAGAATCATATATGCGGCCATTGGATAGATCTAGACATTGGTATGCACTTTATGAACGGGAGTAACAAATGAAGATACAGGGCGTCGATGGAAAAGATAGTTTGCCAGGAAAATAGGGACGAAGCCACAGGTAGCAAACACAGCCAAACGTGCGGAGCTTCATGTAATTGGGCTCTTGTGCGAACAACACTTCAAACAGACTTTGAGACCCAATAGTCGGTGTGGGGATACGATTAATGAGATACACAGCCGTCTGAACTGCAAAGGACCAGAATTCAAAAGGCAGGCCAGAGTGGTGTAAGAGAGCCCGAGTAACCTCAAGAATGTGATGATTTCGCCGTTCAAATAAACCATTTTGCTGAGGAGTATGTGGGGAGGTAGTAAACCAACTAATGCCAGAATTTGCAAAGTAGGACCGGAGGGCCAGGAATTCCCCACCATTGTCCGAGTAGAAGTTGTTAAGAGTGGTTTTAAACTTCTTTTCAGCTATTAGCTTAAATTGTTTAACGACATCAGAGACCTGAGACTTAGCCTGAATTGGAAAGACTCAACAGTAACGAGTATATAGATCAACCAATAATAAAAAATAGCGACTCCTATCACAAGACACACAAGAGGCAGGGCCCCATACATCAGCATAAATATAGTCCAAAGGTGTATTAGCAACAAGAGATGAATCGTTAAAAGGCAATTTATGAGACTTGTACACATCGCAAGATAAAAAGTTCGAATCCAAAACAGTGGATTTATTTGAAACAGGTAAATTAAAATCTTTAATAATCGCCGAACGACGAGACGGAGACGGATGCCCCAGATGAGCATGCCAAGTTGAAGTGGTGGTACGAACACCAAGAGCCGCAAACCTCTCAGGAGACTTCAGATAATAAGAGTGTAGTTGAATATGATAAACACCATTCTTACAGTGCCCCCGAGCTAGAGCCGCCCCCGTGCGCTGATCCTTAATAACAAAATAATAAGGAAAGAACTCCATTGAGACACTGTTGGACTTGGTGAATTGATGAACAGACAACAGATTTTGTTAGAGATGGAAACTTTAAATGAGAAGTACCGATATGGGTAATAGGGAGGCCAGTACCGTCTGCAATCTGGATTTCATCGGTACCGTCATACTCAGTGTGGATCAACATGTTGGAGAGATCAATTATGATGCTGTGGGAGGCACCAGAATCAACGAGCCACGACTGAGAAGGAACCGAAGGTTTGGGAGATTGAGCAACGTGGGCTGTCGCATTCAACCGACGACAAGTAGGTGCCGCATGACCCGTGATGCCACACCACTGGCAAATGATGGGGGCGCGACCACCAGCGGTGTCGAACGTCTTCTGGCGGCCATGCGAACCGGCAGAAGGCTGAGGAGGCTGCTGCTGTCCGCGGCTAGAGGGAGTACCACGTCCCTGGGATGAGCGACGGGTCTGGACAGGACCAGACTGACCCCTGCGACCAGTCCGGGCAAAATGGGCGCTTCCAATCAGCGAAGAAGTCTCGGTCTCAAGCCCTTTCAAATATAGTTTATGGGCAACAAGGAGATCATGGAGCTCCTCAAATCGTAGAGGGTTTTTGCGCGACCGAATCGCGCCGGTAATTTCATGGAAGTTCGGGCCCAAGCCATTGATGATATATAAGGTAAGGTCATCATCACTAACCGGCGAGTCAATGAGGCCTAACTCATCGGCTTTCATCTTGACGGAGTGAAGAAACTCGGTAACAGTCTAGCTCCCAATAGACAAGCGAGACAACTCAGTTTTCAATTGCATAACCCTAGAACGGGACTTACCGGCGTACAGACGAGCGAGAATAGCCCAGGCGCCGGCGGAAGTGGCAGCGGAGGAGATGATCGGCAAAATATCAATTGAGATGGAGCCAAAAATTGCAGCGAGTATTAATTGGTCCTGGCGAAACCAATGGTGGTACGAAGGATGTGTTGTCGCCGGAGGAGGGCGGCTGCCGTCAATGTGGCCGGTGAGATCGAACCCATTGAGAACAGCGAGGAAGTTCACACGCCATGGAGAATACGTGGAGGCCGTCAGTTTGACAGGAATGTGATGATGGGCGGTTATGGTGATGATTTGTGGGGTAGTGGAAGTGGAAGAAGAATCAATGGTGTCGCCGATGGCCATGGTGACTGAGCATGCGAAGGAAAAAAATTTGGACCAAAATTCTCGTGAGAGATATGGCTCTGATACCATATGGGATGGATATTATTGTATATTGATTTTCTTACTTAACAACAATCTGTTTACAGCAATATAAAGATACAAAATATATTTACTAGGAAGGAGCAATCAAGATCCTAAATTATAGAGAGGGATAATTGACCATATCAATTATTATTAATATGATCCTTAATACATCCCACATAAAAAGATTATTAAATATTTTTTTGGTCGTTCGAGCCTTGTTACACTGGGTTCAAGTACTGTCGACTGATTATCAGTGTTGCTGGGACACATCTATACACAAAATACAAACATAAACTGTTGATAGCTGTTGCAGTGGATGGAAACAAATAGATATTTCCCCTAGCATTTGCTATTGTGGACGAAGAGAATTTTTAATTTTGGAAGTGATTTTTGGAATTGATTTGCAAGTACGTCATATGTGGAAAGGATCAGATATGCATAATTTCGGATAGAAATGCAGGTCTTTTAAGTGCAATACAGATTATACCAACATTTAATGCCCCACATGGAGTAAGTCATTTTTTTTTAGACATGTTTGTTCAAACTTCAATTCGCATTTTAAAAGATGTGCAATTGAAAGATCTGTGTTGGTGGGCTGGATCTGAACACCAAATCATTAAGCATAACAGTGTTATGAATGAAATACAAAATCTGAATCCGGCAGCGTACTTGTATCTCAATCAAATCAATAAAGAACAATGGACATTTGCGCATGATGGTGGCTGGCGACATGGTATTCTAACCACCAATGTGTCAGAATCGTTTAATGGTGTCTTAAAGGGTGTTCGACGTCTCCCTTTAACAGCTATAATGGAGATCACGTTCAAGCGATCTGTTGCATATTTTAGAGAACGAAAAAAAGTTATTATAGTAATGCACAATCATATACTGACTATACTCATTCATAATATCAGTATTGGTCACAACTGTCCATGGGTCATGTAGTTACCCAGATCGATTACCATGAGCAATCTGCTATGGTGGTCACCAAACCACGACCAGACAAAGGGGGTCACAAACATGTTGTTAGACTTACCATGAGAGAATTTTCTTGTGGCAAGTGGACCTTATATGGTATTTCATAATCACACGTTATGAGTGTATGTGCTCATTTACGATTAATGCTACTTCATTTATGCAACCGTATTATCACTTGGTAAACTACAAGCGACCATATGTTGTTGCATTCCATCCATATTTATGGAGGAATATTGGGATGAGCCTGATTTTCAGTTATATCATGACACCACTTTAAGAACTATGTATCGCCCAAGAAGAAATCGATCATCGAAAATTTCGAATGAGATGGATTGGCCTGAACCATGAGCTAGGTAACATGTTAGAAGACGACAGACTCGTCGACAAGAAGAAAGAACCAGTTAAGATCATCGTACAAATTCTCAAACCTTGCAAAGACATAAAACTGAACAAGCAAGCTCACAATCTGAAGATGTCTGAGATCATCTTGAAACCTTTTGAAATTTGTGTAATGTACGTACTTCTGTGATAGGGAAAAAGGGTTATATGTGTATATATGTATTGATATATGCCTGTAATTTTATTTTATAATTTTTTGTGGTGACCCAATCATTTTTAATTTAATAATCCTACATTAATTAATGTTATTTTTCATTTGCAGTGATCAATGGATATCAACTCACGGAACCACTATGGCCCTAGAGACCCGACAGTTCTCACACTTCAATCTCATCACATTTTTGAGGGCCTACTAAAGCCTAACGCAAATTTGAAATCTTTCTTTCTCTTTAGGCGGTGTGACAATGAATTTTGTGAATTATTTGAAGATGAATTGTGTCAGCCCTACATGCGTATTAGACTTGTTATTTGAAATGGGTTTTTACGGTGTACAGAGGTGCAGGAGGTTTTACCCAGATAACCACTTAATAACCGCTTTGGTGGAGAGGTGGCGTCCAGAAACGCACACATTTCACTTGCATGTTGGTGAAGCAACTGTGACTTTGTTGGATGTCGCCTTAATTTGGGGTTTGCCGGTTGAAGGAAAGCGGGTATGTAGAGTGGATCATACGATGTCTCCCAAGAGTGGGTTGGTTACTGTCAGGTGATGTTATGTTACACGCTAGAAGTATCCCACACGAAAAGTGAAAAGATTAGAGCGAGCTCTTTAGCAGCTCATAAGCGATCGCATCCGGTGATGGATGATAGCACGGTTGAACATGTTGAGCAATATGCACGAACATGCGCTTTATTCCTGTTATGCGGTGTGATGTGACCTGATGCTAATGGAAATTTAATACCACTGGTATATTTACAATGCTTGCAAGATGTAAAATTAGTTAATGAGTTCAATTGGGGCAGTGCCGTCCTATCTTCCCTGTACCATCACTTGTGCGATGGCGCCTTGAATGCTAAAGAAAATCTCGGTGGATCAGTTCAACTGTTACAGGTACTACATACAAATTTATTAATGAATCTTCCAGATGTAGCCTTATTAATTACTAATGTTTTACGTCTTTATAATATAATGCAGATTTGGGTTTGGTCGCGAATCTCATCCATTGTGCCTGTATCTAAGGCACGTAGATTAAATATGCTAGAAATTGAAAGACCTCAATATTTGAGTGGTGGTACACTCCCTGTCCCCCCTTTCGGTGCACGGTAATGTTTACAATACATTTAAATTTTTTTGGTTATTTTATGTTTACGGTTATCTAAATATGCATGTACTAATGAACTAGTAAACTATATGTAACAGTTGGAATAATTATAGCAGTTTCGTGCACTGGTAGACGCCAGGTGAAGGATTTCCAAGAAATCTTGGATAAAATGACCCATGAACAGGTTTGATTTCTCAATTCATTTTATGAATGCTTATATGCAATCTCACAATCATATATATATATATATATATATATATATATATATATATATATATATATATATATATATATATATATATATTTTACCAGTTTACTTAGGATCCTTATGATTGGTCGCAACCGAAAATACTCCATTTACCTTCCCGCTGCTTCTCGGACAATGTGCGAGCTCAATGTCCTCTCATTTGTGGAGTTTTATCATCCAGAGAGAGTCTTACGTTAGTTCTGAATGTTGCAACACATACTGACTCGGTTCAACCCTTTTGATGACTGGAAACGAATGTTCATCAAATTGATTGTAAAGGGCATAAAAATGCCAACTGGATGGACATACATAAGAAATATGTTCATCAATGGATGCGAAGACAAGAGTATATTAGGGGCACCTAATTTCTTATGAACCCAACGACGAATCCAGATTATTATGGTTGGTATAACTCGATTACACGTCATTTTATATCCTCTGTCGATATGCATGAAGAAATGGAAATCAAAACTGGAGATGCATCATTGATGCACTACATGGTACGCAACATACAACTATATCTAGAATAATTTATCTATATGTTCAATGTGTTTTAATGTGTATATGTTAAATTAATCGTAGATTGAACAGTTGGAACCCATGAAGAGAAGCATAAAGAATAGAAACAGGTTGGACATTGAGCAACTTAATTTTTTGTCAGATGAACAGCTCTCCTTGTACGATAATGTAGAGCGAACAATTGAGAGGCTGTCTCCGGAGCCACCATACATGACGTATACCCAGCCTGCACATCAACATGAGTCTCAAAGTCAATCAGATGCAATTTTGAGAACTAGAAGAAGTCATAGGGGTGATCATGAATGTAACCCTGAACATCGGATGCCACCACCTGGGAATTTTGCATCAACCTTTTCATGACCAGGATGCCCAACTGAAGGAAATATGTTAGATGTATATAGGCCTTCAATGACTACACCTACTTATACTCCGATACCATACTATCCATCTTTGTCCACTCCTTTGCAATTTCATCATATGATTTTTGCATATTGGCATTGAATATTGATAATGTATTGTTATTTTCCCATAAATTAGCATATCGTTACGATTATTTCATGCTTGGGATGAATAGATAATAGGTGTAGTTGCGTATGAATATAGTGTTTACCATTGAAGCTAATGAATTTGTTACAATAATATGAAAGATGTGCAAGCTTGAACTAATGTGAATAATACAAGAGTGGATATATACATTGATGTTTTGTAGGTACCCTTGAGAAAATATATCCTTATCCGTTTGGTGCTCGTGGTTTCATCGCTCATGATATGGGTCGACAAATAGAGCATAGACGTCAATTTGAAGAGGAGGAAAGACTTAGAACTCGAATTCATTCAATGAAAGTTGTAGGTACTGATTTCGATTGGAATCAACACTTTGTGGAAGAACAACAACAAGAATACGAGAGAATTCTAGCAACTATGTCTGATGCATACGGCATAGAATTTTAAGGTTGGGATATTCTGAGTGACCGATGGTTTGAGATGTACAATAAAAAAAGACGGGCCACCCATTTTGCAGATGAAGAATGCATGAAAGAGCTGAGAATTTACGATGATCTACAAAAATCTGCAAAAATAAGGGATGATCTAAGTTCTTCGCCTTACGAGAGAAGACATATGAGCGATTGGTCATTGAATTCTTTTTTACAGTACACGTGGGATACGATGATATCATGCCGGGAGCCTTAACCTTCTATTTGGGTAATGAGTTTCATACGCTTGAACCAAAAACGTTAAATAAAATTTATGGATTTTCAAAAAAGAAATTATCCAGTCTACCGGATACGAAGATACACTTCCCTAAATTCAATCTAATACTGTTTTGGAAGGAAATAACGGAGGCTTCCCCAGACTAACCATTCGTTTATAACCCAAGCCGATCAAAAGCATCAAGTATAAGAAGCCTGGTGATTCGATATTTCCAACGCCTTCTCTCAAGTACAATTTTGGCGAAACTTGAACTGGAGGTTGTTACATTGGATGAGTTGTTCATTTTATGGTGTTTGTTGAATATGAAAAAATTCAATGTAGCACCAATGCTTTTAAGGCAGTTTGTTTGAACAAAACAACAAGTAGCAAACCATATTGGAGGGTTGATTACACCAATTGCTCAATATGTCGGGATTAATTTGGAAGGGTTGGAAGAAACTCCAGGCGAAACAACCATCAACCTCGAACTTCTAATCAACATGAAGATGTGTATGTTGCACCCCGGCATGAGAAAATTGTATCTCATTTTATCTGATAAGAAAAGACTTGCTCTTCCCAATTCTCGTATGACAAATGTCTCCAGTGGAAAAGTAACGAATATTCTGCTTAATGGCTCCATCCACACCGAAGCCATCGAGGAGAGTGAAAGAGAACTGAGTAATGAAGAGAATTGAAGGAAGAGGAGGAGAAGAAGTACAAATACAAGAACACAACCTATGGATGTTTATAACGAAGAACAAAATGAAGATGAGATAATGGGGGAAGCAGAACTACTTGGATACGCACATGGAAGAAGAAGGGAAAATCTCCCATAGTATGAGGTCGGGACTTCCCAGCAGCCCCACCCTTCACATCAACACCATACAGGTTGGAACGATTGGTCAGAATGAAAAAATGTCTTGGATACACGGGTTGCCAACATTGAAGAATATATGCATCGTCAGACATATAATTTTCAAATTGCACTTGATATGCAGAGACAACAGTATGAGTGGCATGTGCAGCAAGGGCATTTTGAAGAACATGAATATCCTGCATATCAACCTTTCAATCCATCAAACACTCCGTATCGACCATAAATTTATTCTATCTAGAAGTAGGTGGTCAAAGTGTTCTTGTTTCGCTTCTAAACTCTATTCATTACTCTTTTTAAAATGATAGCAAATGTGCTCGACTATGTTTATTTATAATAATAATTATCTGCTCTCATTTAAAATTGGTTTGTATATTTATTTATTTTAATATATTAATATCATATGAAATCAAACGTCCCATCAACTATTTTTTAAACACTTAATGAACAATAAAAATTTGTACGGACCCAGCAAGATGTTAGCATTATAAATACGCTTGTGGTGACATTCATTTTACTTACATACAAATATGAATCACCCATTGGAATTCTCTCCTCTTCCTCCACAATCAAAATGTTATAACTTGTTTGAAGCTGAGTTCTACTCGAACACTGACTAGACAAAGGACATGGAGACCGTGCTTGTGAATACTCTTGTGAAGGACATCGAAGCAGGTGATTGGAAAATCGGTAACAATAATAGCAACTGCTTACTGAACGTAAGAAATGTTTTGAAGAACCAATTCAAGGAGCGTAAGTTCTCTTATGTTGATGTGAAAAGTCGCGTTGATTTGATACAATCCCATCACTACACGTTCAAAAATATAGTAATGACGGCTAGAGTTCATATGGTTGGTGAATGACAGTATATAAACGCTACACCGGATCATTGGCGTTTATGGGTAATTTTCTCTAAAATTTAAGCAAGCATTCATTTTCTTGATTGTAAATATCTAATTTACACTTATATTAATTATTATTACATTTATATGATCGTGATCCCAAAATGACCAATAAAATTGCATACTTAATGGATTAGGAGTCATTCTTCGACCAACTAGATATGTTTTTTAAGTTTAAAGATAATGATATCGTCAGTGGACCATCTTCCTCAAGTATGGAGAGATCCCAAGGCAAAAAAAATGATTTGGTATAGCTACGATTGCCGTTTCAAATGTTGAATTTTCATGAGTATTGTAATAGTATTAGGGTATTATTTATTGAGTGTTATAGTATATTTATAGGTTAAGTTGCTAGTTGTTGTAATCGTCGTTAATTCACCTTCGCTTTATATATAATATTTATTTCTTCATCTTATTCAAGACAAAGAATTATATTTAAATAAAAATATTATGGAAAATTATAATAAATTAATTTTATTAGTATACAATAACATATATATAACAACAATAAACTATTACACCGAATAAAATTTTCCTAAAAAACACAACAAACAAAATAAAATCCTTATTAGCAATTTTTCATGGACACAATTAACCACATTACCACCACTTGTACCAGATACGTCTCGAGATAATAATGAAGTGCTCAATCTGACCAAATCAATTTTAAAAGTAACTTTCGTTTCAGTATTTTCAACCAATGAGAAAATACATAAATCACCCAAATTTAATTTTGTGTCCTCCACAAAGCGCCCCAACTTGCATTATTAAATTTCGGTTTGTTGTGGTTTCCATGGTATCGCATTGTCCATGACTTTCCCAAACAATATAAAATAACTGGAACTTCAGTGTTAGGCAAGAGTTTGATCATCTCCGTAGGCATTGACTTCATGAAAATAAAAAAAAAAAACAAATAAAACTTTAAATAAAAAATATATACAAATAACTATAGTTCTTCTAAAAGAAAATTTACCAGTAGATAGTGTGGAGCAACATGCGATTTCGATAATGTAATATCAAAATAAGGCTTATTTTCTTACAGAATTGGCGAGACATCGGAGTATACTTCATCACTCGTGAAAGCACGCTCTTTTCCCTTACTCATTCTCTTGATGCATTTATGTATTATCATAAGACATTCCTATTTATCTTACTTTAGCAATAGAAATTATTACTGAATTGACTGCACGATGCGGTGCAAATTTCAGTAGGATTTGAGAAGACTTACACGCTATAAAAACAGACCTCAATTCACGAGACTCTGTAAACAAAATATACAACTGGTAATTGACAATTCTCTGAGAAGTAGGAAGATATTGAATTGACATTCAAAGACAATTCATTCATTCGTTGCAGGGATTATTATTTAATTTAATCAAATTTATATATTATATATATATAATAATATATAAAATATTATAATTATACTTGAAAAATTATTATAATTATTAATAAATATTCTTTATTTTATAAAATATATGTACATATATTTTTATAAATATTTATTTATATAAAATAGAAAATTAAATAAATGATAATTATAATCAATAATATAATATATATAATAATTATATTATTTTTTTATTATCTTAAATATAAATATAATATTTTACTATTTAAAATTATATAATATAATACATATTTCTATAAAATATACATACATCAATTTCTATATATATATATATATTTACATAAACGATAATTATATTTAACTTATTCATAATTGATTAAGAAATAATATATATATATATATATATATATATATATATATATTTATAATATATATTATATACATATTTAAAAAAATATTTTAAAAGAAATGTCAGGCCCACTGACGTTTCTTTGAAACGTCAGTAGGCCTAACGATTTTAATTTTTTTAAAAATATATATATGTATATATTTATGTATTAATAAATATATAAATATATATTATATTTTTTCTGAAACTCAAATTATAAATAATAGTTATTAAAAATTATTCTTTATATTACATAATTTATTTATTATCTTAAATAATAATATAAAATTTAACTTTTTACAATTATATAATATAATATATATTTCTATAAAATATGTATACATAAATTTCTATATATATATGTATAAATATAAACGATAATTATATTTAATTATTTCAGAATATATAAGAAATAATATGTATATATATTTATAATATATATTATACACATATTACAAAATAACAAAAAAATAAAAAATTTTAAAAGAAACGTCAGGCCCACTGGCATTTCTTTAAAACGTCAATGGGCCTCACGATTTTTTTTTAATTGTATATATATATTTAGGTATTATTAATATATATATATATATATATATATATATATATATTTGAAATTCAAATTATAAATAATAATAATTAAAAAATATTCTTTAAATTAGATTTCTTTTATTATCTTAAATAATAATATAATATTTTACTTTTTAAAATTATATAATATAATATAGATTTCTATCAAATATATATTTATATATATATATATATATTTACTTAACAAAAAAAATATAAACGATACTTATATTTAATTATTTCAGAATATGTAAGAAATAATATATATATATATATATATATATATATATCTTTATAATATATATTATATACATATTACAAAATGACAAAAAAATTAAAAGAAACGTCAGTGGGCCTAACAAATTTTAATTTTTTTTCTTTTTTTAATTGAATATATATATATATATATATTATTAATATATATATTATTTTTTTTCTGAAATTCAAATTATAAATAATAATAATTAAAAAATATTCTTTAAATTAGATAAAAATTTATTATCTTAAAAAATAATATACTATTTTACTTTTTAAAATTATATAATATAATATATATTTATATAAAATATATATACATAAATTTCTATATATATATATATATTTACTTAACAAAAAAAATATAAACGATACTTATATTTAATTTATTTAGAATATATAAGAAATAATATATAATATATATATATATATTATATACAAATTAAAAATAAAAAATAAAAAAATTTAAAAGAAACGTTAGGCCCACTGACGTTTCTTTAAAACGTCTGTGGGCCTGACGATATATAATTTTTTTTCTTTTTTTATTTAAATGTATATATGTATATATTTATGTATATATATATATATATTATTTCTTTTCTAAAATGCAAAATCTAAATAATGATTATTAAAATAATATTCTTTAAATTACATCATTTCTGAATATATTTTTTTATATTATAATTTTTTTATATTTAGAATTTTTATTAATTTACCAATATATTATTATTTTAAAAAGTACATATTTATATAATTAAAAAAATGAAAAGTTATTTAATATTATATTTAATTTTTGTTCAGTAAATATAAAAGAATATGATTTTTAATAATATAAATAATTATAATAAAATAACAAATATATATATATATACATATATATATCTTTATATAGCTTATATATATGTGTATATATATATATACTTGCACATATATATATGCGGTAGTGTGTGTGTGTGTGTGTATATATATATATGGATGGATGGTTGTTGCATGTGTGTATATATGTATGGTAGAGTAAATATAATGCATATATATAATTTCAAATTTAAAACGTTAGGTCCGATGACATTTTTTGAAAAAAACATTATCGAACCTAACGTTTTACCTTACTTTTAAAACGCTTTTCGAAACTAACCTATTTTACAAAAATAAAAATAAAATTTGCATTCTTCAGATAAAAAACCCCATTTTCCCCAATAGAAATTTAAGAGTATTAACTAAAATAGATTGATAATTATTTCGTGTATAAGCTATGAGCTGGGACCTAAGAAAATTATTATATTAAATAAAATTTTAATTTTATTAACTATTAATTTTTTTAAAAAAAAATTACTGTAAGTATGTTGCTATATGTATATCTTCTACTTTCATGAAAGATAAATTAAGATCGACCGTTATCTTTTTCTTGAGAATAAGGACAACTAATTAACATTTTCTTACTTTACATGATTCGTTGCGAACTTTTACCATTTCAATAAAATGTTATTTTGCCCTGCCCATTACCAGCAACATGAGATTGGAAATTACAAAAAGTTCTTATTTTCCATTCATGTGTTTAGTTTCACATTTTATTTTATCAGCGTCACACATGACGTCACCCTCCATTTAGAAACAATAGCATGAGTGGTGTGTTTGGCCTTGTAGCATCAAGTGTGTTGCAGGTATACATGATCAACCACACATATTTAAACATACTCATACATACCTTCGTGTGAATGTGTATAACATATATAGGTGTCCTCGCACATGTGATTCACGTTGAAGAAACCTGATTGATTTTACACCAAACGTGTGTCAAATCCTTTCCACTCACTGTCCAAACAACAATTTTGTTCAGACCAACTAAAAAGTATCATTTGTATGTGGAAAAAAAAAAAAGAGAAAAAGCGACTTCATCCATCACTTTCTATGAACAAAAGCTTCTCATCCTATGGATGAGTTCAAGTGCCACACTTGCACAATATGTATGAAAGTAAACAATACATCAACCGACAGATAAGCCCAAATGCAACAAGTTTGCAGATAACCTACGACAGGACGGCACAGAAACAACTACAGTCTACAGGCAACATATATTAACAACTTCAAAGCCAACATTCTCAGGTCTAGAAAAGGAAGAAAGTAAAGAAAATGGAGAAACTGACAACAAAATAAGCTTGACGCCGAGATGTTTTTTCACGAATAGCAGAAGATTTTGTTTGTGGACGGACGCCACCTGCACCGTTGGGTATCGGACGAAGCCTCTTCTTAATTTGGACAACCATCTTCCTAGAATTGACAGGACATGGATGTTTCCTGTCTAGAGTTCCCTGTTCCAGAGAGGGGGTATGAATTTCTATGGAAGATTTAGAATTGCTTTCATGAGCAGTGGTAGAGAGAGGGAACAATATTAGTGCCAGCAGCCACAGAGAGATTATACATTTCATTTTGGTCGGACTAAGAAACAAGTTGAAAAGAAAAGTGAGCATTTTGAGAGGTAATATAGAAGATAAGAGGTGGATGGTATAAGGGTGCAAGAAATCAAGGAAAGCTGGTCCTATAATGGCACCAAGATTATTTAATGGACAAAGAAGTGTTCAACATCATGCGGCGCCTGGTGATAGGTGAAGAACGTGGAAAAATATGTAACGTGGGGACAAACTTGCACCTAAATATAGATTTTGGATATTTAATAACAGGACTCCATTCAAATTCAAGTAAGCCGATTTTGACTCCCAAAATGCTGATGCATACAAGTTACTACGACCAGAGTCAGCCCACCTTAGAATACGTCTTAACTGATCAAATTGATTATTTAGTTTCACACGTTAAGACTTTATTACTTTTGGTTTTAATTCGGGGGGTGTGATCTGACGCATTTTTTCTTTCGTGACTTTTTAGTTCAAAGTTTACAATCCAATCCTAACACTACATCATTATTGTACATTATTTCTGAGAATATAATAATATATTAGTATTGATTCTTCCAGAATTGATTTGACATTTAGTATCAATCACGACAAAAAAAAATTATGATCTGAATTTCCCAACCCCTTAAATCCGAAAGAAACAACACCTCACACTCATATTCAGCCGACAAGCAGTGATTAAAAATGTGAAAGTTGTCAAGTAGATTTGTGGGGCCGAAATTTCTCCAGGTTAAAAGTAAGAGATCAGTCTCTAGCCTTTCGGCATTTGATAAGGATTAAAATACTGTCTGCCTCAATTACGGCCCATTGAATTTGACATTAACACCTTCAGTTAAGTAAAAAAAGTAGTTCTCATGCATACACATTATGTACTGAAACTGTAATTTGGATATATATGTATGTATATACTTGCATGTTACGAAATGCAGCAGTCAGCCAAACAATCTATCAAGAGTATCCGGCCGTAGCATCTGAGAAAAGGGTGCTTGCCCCAGATGTCTGGTCAAATCTCCAAGCACACGATCCATGTATAGCACGTAGAGTGCATTCCTGCTCTCCAACAGCTCCAAAGCTTTTCGAGATTGGAAAACAGATACTACCCATTCTTCAAAAAGCTCTACATCGGTCATCATTTGGAATTAGTTTAAGACCAAAAGCTGGAGCAACATGAACTTATCTCATTTTTTCATTGGTTGCAGATTCAAGTGGTACTTTTGACAAACAATGAAGAGAAAACATGCTTGGGATGACAAATTGCATAGCATATTGCAATGAGACTCCATGGTTGATGTTAAATCAAATGCTCTTTGACTTGGGTCTCTGTGCTTAAGAAGTCGCATGATCTCTGTATTATGTGATCTATCACGACGTACAAGTCAACGAGATAGATAACGAAATCAAAATAGAGCACATACTTGAATCAAAGTCTTGCCTAGTCGACCATGAAAGCAAGTAGTCTGAAATGAGAAATTCGATGAGCTGAATCCTGCCATAAATGTAGATATTTTAAATAAATGGAAAAATACCCCAAGTCTGTATATTCATCCAATCGTCGTACATTCTGAATGGCAAGCTATCGGCATATTCACTTTTATGGTCAAAGCTCAGATGAAAAGGATAAGATCTCTTAATCTCCAGAACACAGAAACATGTTATTTTAAACATAAGAGCATGCATTAGACTACTAGAGTGAGGAAGTAGTCAATTGATTTTTGCTTATGTTCTCACTTTTAGTATTTTATGATTTACTTAAAAGATGTTCACTTCTCACAACCGCACAGCTAAATTCACATAAAGAAATAATCAGCGTACTCAGATGAAACACTTAACCTGATTATTGATGCAACATAGAGACTAAAACTCACATAATGTACATGGAATTATGCATTTTGGGGAAGGCTCCATCAAATGGGTCCATGAAGAGTAGACTTTCTGCAGCTATGGAAATTCTCTGAGAGACTGAGAGAATAACACGCTGGCCCACATAAGGATCACTTCCAAGCTTACGCATCAAATGTTGGACATAAAACTGGAAATTATTGTCGCAGTGAACCAATTCTGAAAAGAAAACAAAAGGTTCAAGTCAAGGGTAAGGAGAAATAAATGGACAAAAGTTCGAACAAGATGATGCTAGAGATACTGTTGGATAAACCCAATCATAAGCATGCTGTAGAGGGGCAAAAAAACAAATTTGTTTGCATTACCAGAAGTGGCAATGACATAGACTCATGCAAAATATTAGAGGTGTATGGCCAACAAACATGAAATACATCTCTGAAATGGTTCCCACTGAACAAATAAAATTGTGCTCAACCTTAAAGTGGCTGTGTTTATTCTTAAAACTTTAATTTTAAAAATGGCCTGAATATTTTTGTAAGGAACAATACCTGGCCAGGATCCAGCAGTTCTTGCTTCAAAGACAAGTGTTATTAGATTAGGGACTTTTTCTACTTGCATAACTTACCCTATCCTTAGCTATATATCCGAGGAATTCAGGTCAACAATATGTGGATTACGCAATACAAGCCAAGCGGACTGGTATTTAATCAATGAGTTTCCTATATTTCTTACCAATATTATCAGACTACTGGCAGTATACTTAAAACTCTTCAAATATGACAGAAAATTAATGTATGACCCTAAGAACAACTAGCACTATCATTAGATATCCACAGATGGTTCTGGTTTCAATTTTATCATCAGAGCACATGTCTCTCGATCCACACTATTAAAGGCTTACCATCTCCTTGTGATCCATTCCACATCCTTCGCATCAGCCGCACAATTAAGCTATTCACAATGCTTTCAATCATCTCATCTATCTTTCCACCCAGTGTCAAAGCCTTTAGTGTGGCTTCAAGAAATCAGGTAATGATGTTCAAGTTAAATACTAAAAGAGATACTGGATCTTCAACCAAAAGTAGAAATGATCCCGGCCTATATTTTAGACACTGCAACTGATTTTCCATGAGTTTTCAACCTGAATCTTAAATAACAACCTCTGAGTGGCTTACTATTTTTACAAATTATGTTATTGATTCTAGAGTAGCAGATTTGAGAAACTCATATTGATTTGGTACCAAGAATAAAGTCAACGGCTTGGTGCGACCAATTTTTGAAATTACTTTCCTCTACCTGCAAAGCATAGGAGTTTAAAAGAGCCAAATAAGAAAGGCAATCAATAAGTTCTCTTCAACATCAAATTCATAGAATCCTGGAAGGCAAACAAGGCAGTGCAACTCACTCGGGTAGGAGAGGAAGCCTCACAAAGCTCCACAAGAAAATCTACTGAAGCTCTCAGTTGCTCCATCTCATTTTCAACAGAATTATCTGTAACCAAAAAGTTATTACCACAACAGTAATACCAACTATAATCTTCATATATAGGCACTCACCAATAACAGTGAGACTAATGGAACGTTCCATTAAAAAAGTAATACTAGAAATCTCATTTCTGACCAGTTTAATTTCTTTTATCCTTTTAGTTTTTGGACAAAAGGAACCTTAAAGTGTTCTTATTTTATAAAAATATTTTCCATGCACACTATCTTTTTGTCACTACATATGACTTCCATCACATAAGATGGGTAACAAAACGATAAGTTCATTTAGATATATAACTCCAAAAAATGAGACCAATCCAATTAGCATTTGCAGTTAGGTCGATGCCTAGCATTACTTCATGCATATAACAACCAGAAAAGCAGTCTCACCTGAATTATACGATTGGACTGATGTGGCATCAAATCTTCTTCGTTTCCTCTCACTAAATCTCACTGCAATAAATCCATAATCACTGAAGTTTATAATAGTGAAAGACAATACTGGCAAGCAAGACAAACAACAATATAAGAAATAAAAAGACGTAGAAACACTATCAGAAACTAGGTACAAGACACAAACATCATTTTCTCAATGCAACTAAACCATTTAGATAACAAAGGGTCAGAGATAACCTTGTCTGAGAAATCTACGGCGAAGCACATCACTGAAGCGCTTCTGATCAGATTCATGATTAGGACTCAGCAATCCCAAACTATCATAAAAATAGCATTTGCACGAGACACTTTGCGGAAATAGATCATGATGAACTCCATCTGATGTGAAAAATCCGGGAAGTACATAAGCAAACTACCTATAACAAGAGCTCTTGAAACTAATCAGGTACAAAATAGCTGCAGGGCCCTGTTTTAGGGTTTCAATTATTCATGAAGTCGAGTTCTCAAGAATAGACACATGCAGAGAAACGTATAGGAAGAAATTAAAAAATTAACGAAGGTAAATTTTCACGTCAGATGTTATGGATACAGAAATGAAGGAAAACAGGAGAGGAAACGACTTGCCTTCAGCAACTTTCAGATCTTCCTTAAGTTTAAGAATTTCTTCCTTCCTCTGTTTGGCCTAAACATTACGACTCTAATGTTCAACATAAATCAATCCAGTCGCGCGCACACAGAAGCAAAAACACTCGAACTATTACCATAGTAAAACACACATACACATACGCATACGCATACACAAAACGATAGAGAATTCGGAGAAATATGACACCAGCAGACCTTTCTTTTCCATCTGATAGCATCTGATTCAAGGTTGTCACCGCATGAGGCTTGAGGATCTATGTCGCCGGCTGCGGTAGCAGTGCAAGACGACGAAGGAAGCTTGTGGCGGCGTCTGGACTCAATAATCGCCATTGCTAAGGCGAGCTTGAGAGACGGATTCAAATCGACGGTCGGTTGCTTTCCCGGATTATCCATTTCTTAATCTGAATTGATTGGCGCGGAATTTGCTTGCTGATATTTGAATATGGCGTTGGATTTCATTTATATATAGAGGAGCGAGCATGGTTGTGAATGGGCTTCAGCATTTGGGCTTTACTCTTGAAAAACATTTGCATTTTCATAATTCTCGCGAATTACATATCAATTTTGTCTGTTGCTTTCGGTCAGATATAAATTGTCAAATTTCATGCCAAATTTATTATTATTAAACGCTTTAAAACATAGCACAATTTTCAAAAGTAATTAAGAAAATATTACATTAGAACATTGATCTTTAATCACCTCACAATATTTATTACAAGTGTTTTATGAATATTACCTAAATCAATTTTTTTACTTGTTACTTTAAAATTATGTATAGACATCAACGCTATGGTCATCAATCATGTTTTGAATGGGGGTTGATGCATTAGGATCCACACCTCAAATCACATTACAATGTTTATTGCCAATGTAATGTGTACTGCAAAAAGTTAGGATGGAATTTTTTGCACATTCCGATCTTTATTTATCTAATTTAAATATTAATACTATAATTGAAATTAAATGTAAAAAACACAATCATCAGTCGAATAAATATTTAATAATATAGTGGAAATTCGATGCAATAAGAAGAACATACGTACATCTAACTTTACATAATGAGAACTTACAGAATCCTCTTCTTCGAATACACAAATAACTACTTCGAAACAGAACTCGAGGAAACGTACGTCGTAAAATGATTTTTTTAAAAAGAAAAAACAAAAAGAAGACCAAAGCAAATGTCTACGCAAAGGAAAATTAAACAAAAAATATATCGTCACATTTTCCTTAAGAATTTTGCACAGTCGCATTATGACCCACAAATTCGACAGAATAAATAAAATTTAAAACTTATCAAATAAAAAGATGGGACAAGAAACACCAGGGTCCCCGGACCGGAGGACCCTCTGATTCTCGAGACTACAGCATCATCTCTTCAGCCACTCGAGAAGCATAATCTTTATGTTCAAATATTTTTTCCTTTTTTTGTATTTTTATCTTCGTCACTAATGAACACTCTACCGTGACCCCAAGAAAAATATACAGCTTACTTAACATCCCCTGTTCTCCACAGCTCCACCACCAACAAATCACCCGTAGCGCAAACACTGCTCAGTCCTGAGTTCCGGATGGTGTAACCAGAAGCACAAGGCAAATCATGAAAAAGCACATTTCATCTATGAGGACTGAGATGTGGAAACACTAAAATAGGCTCTCACATGCAGCAATATCGGTTGCCTGTGAATCAAGCAGCTCCTTCCCATTAGGGCTGGAGCCGACCATCTTCTTAACAGCATCAAATAACGCTTTTTGGTAAAAGTCATCACCCACCTTCACCAGAATCTCCCTCACCACCTTGAAGTCCAACCCTCCTGCCAATACTAGTTTCCCGATAATCTCACCAAAATTAGCTGGTGCTTTTGGTAAATCAATAGCAAGATCCTCTAGCAATGCAGCATAGAGGAGGCACCCAGTGCCAATATCCTTCGAATCAAGAACCTTCTTTGAGACCAGGTATTCCAGAAGTTTGGCAACGGGCTCAGCACAAGGTGGGCTTTTCTCAAGCCCAAGGGAGATTGCCTCTTTGACAAACTCGGGATGATAGGCAGGGGATTTCAATTCTTCAACACACTGCAAAGCCTCATCCAACAGTCGGACACTAAAGTATTCCTCAAGAAGCGAGACTGTTTTCCTCTTGAGCTCGACCGGGTTGAATTTTGCACTGGGAGGCAACGGTTTTTCAGTAACAGGAACGATAGTGGGGGCCGGAGCCTGTCTATATGGAGTAGGAACTTGAGGCGCAGGGTCCGCAACATAGTTACCCGGGCGAGCAGGAGAAGTACCACTTCCCTGCAAGAGGGCGCTAGTTTTGCTGCCCATGAAACTGCCACTACCTTGGGGTAGAAGTTTCTGGTTCAATGAAGGTGACTTGCCAGTCAGTGGTGCCTGAACGTGCCCAGCTTGAATGTTTGAAGCCTCGCCTCTTGGCATCGAACGAGACTTAGGAACTTCCCAGTTGTCGTTATCCATCCCTGGCATCCCAGGCATCTTCCGTGTTCCTGGCATTCCCGGCATCATGCCACCTAAACCGGGACGATTCATTGGGAAACTAGTGGGACTAGAACTACCTTGAGTACCCGAAGCAATGGCTCGGCTATTCCTAATGCTAGCAGTAGCACCTGGACGTAATCCCAGATTTTTCTCTGCTTCTGTGTGGATCTCGGTGATGGTTTTAGCTTTGACCTGTAAGTCAAAATAAAAATTAAAAATTAAAATAATGAACTTCAGAAAGAATTAAGTATGACTTAGACAGGCACAAGTAAAGAAGTTCACCTCTTCCCTTCTAGGAATCCAATTATTGGCACGCAGATCAAGTATATCACGAACCATGAACCTCAATCTAGCAGCCAGCTGAGGGTTTGTCGCCAAATCTTTCAAGCGGCTGAAGTAAATGTCATTGATACGCTTTGATTTTTGGTTTTCATCAAGCTGTTTGCCAATGGTGCTAAAGAATTGACATATGGCTTCAACATTCTCCTCCGCTGGAACATCCTTGGTATCTTGTCCCAATAGTTCCTGGTCATAAACCCCACAACTACCATGAATATCTTTATAAATTATACCACAAATAGAAGTTACGGCCATAAAGCAATGAAAGGACAACCAGAGAGGAGATGAACAATAATGAGAGAGAACCTGAACAATGTGATGAACGATCTTTTCTGGAACCATCTTCTGCTTCAATAATTCACCAATAAGGCGGATGTTTCCAAGTATTTTGAGTTTGACTAACCGTTCTGTATCTCTTCTTTCTGCTTCTTGCTCGGGAGCAGTCATTTGCCTGACCTCTTCCCTCATTTTGTCAGCACCTTCAAATGCCTCCTGACAGTTATTCAAGAGAACACGCTTGAAAGTGATTTCTTTTCCACCAGGTTCGTCCGATGGGAATGGAGGGAGCTTTTCATTTAGATCTGAACACAGCAGTGCGTACATGGGGCAAAATGTTGGCTCCAATACAGCCTTGTCAAATATCAAGGAGATAACATCCTAGAGAGAGAGAGAGAGAGAGAGAGAGAATGTAAGAAATCAATACACCGTAAATTGCAGTGGAGGAGCAAGCAATATTGAAACTATTGAAACTACCTTCAAAATATCTGCTGTTGTGATTCCTGAGTCGATCAACTGACCCTTTAGAATATCAAATTTCTCAGGCGTCAGCTTATTTAGTATGCTGCAAGAAAATATTTTGTTCAGAATGAGATCTCTAGAAACCATGGCAAAAACCCTGCTAAAATAATCAATCAGGAATTCCTAATCAACCTAGAAAGGCATCGTCAGCAAGTCATCAACTTTTCATTTTTAAGGTTTGCATACACAGAGCAAGATTTTTTAACAATCACAATGCCACATGTTTAAAACACACATCATCATAGACGGAAATAAAAAAAGTGATTATCACACAACAGAGCGCTCATAAGATACAGCACATGAAAAATGGATTACCCCTTGACTGTTTTCAAGACACGCTCCTTGTCAGAAAGAGTTCCCCTTCGAGCAGACCATGGTACCTCCGCCTTGATTAGAGTAGGTGCAACCTGTTTCGTAGACAATATAGGGATGCTAAGTACCTTTCACAGCAATATATAAGAGTATGCGGTTGCCAAAAAAAATAAATAAATAAATAAATTCAGAATGGGCTTACCAACTTTAGCCTATGACAATAGAATAGTTAAGATAGTAAGAATTCTCAACTTTAACATGATCATATTGCTCATATTACCACAGCGAAAGCCATTCTTTAAAATCTTTAAAATCTCAGCCTATAACTAATTGTGGTCTTAGTTATATATTTTCAATAATGCTTCAAATATTTCATAAAAGAAATACTCAGAAGCTACATTAAATCTTCTGTGCTCATCACCATCAAAAAACTACTCATACAAAAATAAACAACAAATTGTGTATTGCACAGCTCATCTCACATCATAGAAGGTCCATTGATAGAGGCCACAGATAACATATTTGCCCAACTAGAACTTTGTAACAGGTTTTATGCCAATAGAAGAAAAAAATTACCCCTTGGTTGGAAGAAATCGCTCTTCCAAATTGAGAGTTTGGCTGCTCTTGCTTATTGTATTGATTTATATCATGGTGTCTAGGGTCAAACCGCCCACCAAAGTCTCTATCCCGTATTGACTCCCAGGATCTCTCCTCTGCTGCAGGAGGTAATTGTGCAGAACGATTGCGCCAGTCACGGTTGTCTGGTTCAG
The DNA here is from genome assembly GCA_028749325.2 of Caryopteris x clandonensis. Classification (NCBI taxonomy): domain Eukaryota; kingdom Viridiplantae; phylum Streptophyta; class Magnoliopsida; order Lamiales; family Lamiaceae; genus Caryopteris; species Caryopteris x clandonensis. The sequence continues at coordinate 1,429,655 of JAPYKT020000001.1, forward strand.
AATAACGAGTCTGGGTCTGAGTCTGATTTGGGAGCTACATAAAATATTAACAAAATTTGTTAAAATTATATTGTAACAAATCAACAAGAAAAAGAAACAGCTAAAGATATGAAAACAAAAGCAAAGCAACAACCAGAAACCGGTCATAATCAAATCTAGAAGCAAGATATCTCAACATATGAACTTCATCAAAAATGGAGCAAAAAGTACTGAACAAAAGCACAAAACTGAACTTGTAAATCACTTAGGTAAAAATGCAACAATGCAATTATAATGATAAAAGGCCAGTGCATACATTGATGTCTCCACGACTCCAGCTAGGATCTGTACCAAAAAACTCAGCATCGACTTCTTGTTTAACTTTAAGAATATCATCAGAGATGTTGGTTACCTACAAAAAATAATCAAATGCAGTAGAAGATATTAAGGAAAACATCATACCCAAAAGTTAGGAAGAACCCACAACATTATAGAAGGAAATTTTAATAGTAATCATTTCTACATGAAAACAGAAACGTCAGCTAACAGAGTCTAGGTTAATGGAAATAAAAAAGGAACTAACTTAATAGCTCTGATTTTCCATCCCTGGATAGTAATTGCCCAATGGCCTATTAAAATTTATTTCAAGGTAACAGGTTGATGGAACTTAGGTACTGAGAGTACAATGATACTATTGATAGAATAGATATTCAACCCTGCTTCTTTTCTTGTTATAGCTGTGTTGATAAATCCATGATCCACAAATTATGTTGGAAAAATCCACCGAGATAAATATATATATATACATATATATATATATTTAAATAAAGAAGCATATGCAGCACAGTAAGCCTCACCTCCCTTAGCTGCAGAAGCTGGTCTCTAGTATAACGGATACGTTCATGGCCCTCAAAACGAGACTCTCCAATCTGTCATAAATTAATAAGTGTGTGAAATAAAAATATAGAGAACAGGTTGGAAAGTGCTAAAAGTGATCACATGTCAAAAGCATCAGATTTCCCGATATTACGAGATAGCAATTCACTTATATCAGAATAGATGATTTTATTCCATCGCATAATGAACTCCAGTAGTGAAAAAAAAAAACTGATAACCTTTCTATGAATGATCTAACAGATAGAATATGAACCCTGGCAGTTTCTAAGCCGGCTACAAGTATACAAGAGCAACAAGAGGTGGTCTAATACAGCAGAATTTCATTACCACAAACTGAAACAGAAAAAAAGCGGCCAGGATTGCTAAAACCCCTATTCAGGCTATAAATGGAAATCAGTTACCAAAATGAAGATTTTCATTAACTGGAAGCATATATTTTTTAAGGAATTTAACTCCATGTGTCGTATGCCAGATGCAGCACTATATGAGACCAATATGAAACTAGACGTCATAACAAATCCAACTAAGAAATCGTTGTTGCAATCCAAATTCCAAGATTCAAAATCTGCAGGTTTTTCATGGACATCAGGAAACACAAATACATTTCAGACTAAACGATAATAAATCACCACACAAGCCCTTCTCATTAACTGCACGATAAATATAGGTCATTAGGGTATTCTAACTATAGGAGCATGCTAGAAGCAGCATTACATGAGACCAATTGAAAACTTTAACATTGTAACAAAACCATTTAAGAAATCACTATTGGAATCCAGATTCCAAGTTTCCATATCCGCAGGTTTCTTTATGGACATCCAATACTTCTTGCATGCCCACCTAAAGCCTACGTGTTTCTTTGCGTCCATATTTACAGCAGTTGCATAACTTATGTGCACTGCCAAGAATTAGGACGTCAGCATCAACAGATTCACCTTCACATAAACAAGTTTACTATTGCAGGTTTCTTAAAATATTTAAGAGACATTCTTTAATCTATTTGGTCAGCTGTGTAAGAGTTCATAAAATAAAAAAACCTAATGCATACCATAGAGAGAATAAGTTCAAAATTTCAGAGGACAAGCAATGTAATATCACATCTTCATCAATCGCTTCCTGAACTAGATATTTTATATGCTCCAACACATTCTTTCATACTCAATCCATTCATATGCAATCTTGGATACGTGAGATGGGAAAAGGAAAAGCCTACTAATTTATGCAGAAACTGAATTTGGAAAATATGGACACAAAAAGAAAATCTACTGATTCTTCGTGAAAAACAACGAACTTTCAGAAATTGGTTCAATTTCAAGAATAAAACTACAAAAGGAGTAACAGAAAAAGCTGAGTGACATAGATAATGGAGATTCCACATATACAGCAAATCCATTGACTATCAAAAGCAGCTGCATGAATAAATCTCACTCATTCAGAAAAACAAAAAAGAAAAAATCCGGAAAAAAACATTGACAACGAATAAACCCCTAGATCTGATAAAGAGCTGCTCAAAACCCGACCTTGAGAGAAGGGAACGTAGATGCACCGGTACCGCCATGGGGACGCAGCAGAGGAAGATCAGAACTCGTCGCCGCAGCCGAGGAATCGAAGCGCGGGCCGAATATTCTGCTTGCACCGCGAGTGCCACCACCTGGTCTCAAGCTCAATACCGTCTGATCAGCCTGCATAACTCGCAAATCGGAAAATCTGAGCCGCCCAATCGCCACAGAACTTTCTAATAGGAATATATATGATCTATATATAACAAATATATATAGATGTTTGCTAACTTTAGTTTTTGTAGTGTATAAAGATCGAAAGATAAAAGGAGCAGGAAAGGATAGATTTTTAGAGAGAGAAATATGTGTCCTCTCTCTACTGTGAGAAGGAGAGAAGGTATGAAGGGTATGGAATGTTATCACAGGCTCAAAAGAGAGAGAAAAACCCTTAATTAAGGGGGCCTGGAAGGACGGGGGTGGAAATTATTGGGGTTTATTTTAGGAATATGAGAACATGGACATCTACCTGTGTTGGGGCTAAAATTGCAAGATAAAGAGTTTTGGAGGGTGGATTAGAAAATTCTCTATTGTGGTTCCCCAGCGTTGTACAGTTTTTTTCATCCTTCTCTGGCAAGGACTAGAATTGTGTTTTGTAAGAGACTTTATTTACAATTATATAAAGATTTTTTAAATATATCAAATAACATATAATCGGAGCCCTCAATTTTATTATCCAATAAAAAAATAAAAAATTATATATTATCTTCAATTTACATGTCATTAATTATATAAAAATAAATTAATTTAATATTATATATGAAAATATTAATCCTCATTAATTATATTATCTTATTTATGTCAAATAAGATCCTATAATTTGGATATGTATTCTTTTTTACTTTCAAGATTGAAAATTAGTAATTAATATTTATTACATGGTTAGTTTGTCATATAATTTATTAGATTTAATTAATAAATATTATAATTACAAAAAAAATACTTATCACATATTTTATTAGTTGTATAAGTAAAAAAAATATGTGCAAGATATTAAAAAAATCTTAGTATTACATATTCAGATATCTTGCACTTTTTTTTTAAATTAATTGATAAGATATTCATTTTTCAGGGAATTAAATTGATAAGATATTCATATACAAAATTAATGCGATATGAAAAATAGTAATAAATGACATGTGAGGTCATATTTATTAAATTTACTCTCCCACAAAATTCGAGTGATGAGAGAAAAGCTAAGGGTATTGGTGGACCAATAATTATAATATCAAATCTCTCAAAATAATTACAATATAAAAATATACTGTGACGTCACCAGATCATATTATATCTTTCTTGTTGGAAATCTGTAGACTGTAGCTACACGCATTTTTATTTTGGACCCTCCCAAAAATATATTTTCAAGTTGTACAATTATTTTTTATATAATATGTTTTGTTAATTATACATAATATTATACAATTAATAATAAAATAGTAAAGTTATATATTTTTAAGAATTACATTACATTGGTGCCTAAATTAAATTACATTGGATGTAACAAAAAACTTTCAATTTAGCAAATTATTTTCTAAATTAAATTACATAATATAACAAAAAACTTTCCATTTAACAAACTATTGCCTAAACTAAATAAAGATAATTCATGAAACTTTTTATATTAATTTAGTAAGAATAAAACATAATACATTACATGATTTTGAAATCATAATAATCATACTTTCTAAAATATTTTAGTTAATTATAGTAATAAAGTCAAAACTTACTATAATAACATAATAAAATTCTCACATATTATAGTAAACATTGCTAATTGAATTTGTAATTATAAATAACACATACCAAATTAAATTAATTTTTAGATAAATAAAATTGTCACTATAAATTAATGTTTTCATATATAATATTTAATTAATTAATTTATATATATAATAACATGAAAATAAACAATAATGTGCATCATTTTAAGTTTTTATTTAACAATTGAATAGAAAAGCTCCAATTTTTATCGTTTACCACATTTATCTTCTCAATTAACAAAAGTACTGCCAACAAAAAATAATAAGATGAATAGTTAATAAACCAATTTCATCATCTTATTTTTTGTTAATAAAACATTTAATTTATGTTTATTTATTATTATTTTACTATACTCTTAATATTTTTGGCGCATTAAAATAATTTATCTGAATGTAAGAATTTGAGTGGATTGATCTATTAATATACAAATTGATTAAATATTTATTGTAAGAATTCAGAATATTATTTGTAAGCAATAATGTGGTTTCTTAAAAAAATAAGATTATTCAAGTTAATTTATTACTTTCTAATCATAATATTTTTTATGTATTAGAGTAGTTTTATTGTATTTGGATTTAATAATTTTAGTGGATTGAACTTTTGGTTGTTTGAGCTGCAAGTATAAATTTATAATTTTGAAAAAATAAAATAATATTATTATTTAAAATAAACATGTTCTTTTTCAAATAATCTTATGTTTTAAATTTTTTAAACAACGTTTATTTGATTATTTTTTATATTTATATGTCAATCCAGCAAATAGTCAAAAAGCCACAACAAATTAAATCCAACACAAATACTCACACCCAAAAATATATATTTGCTATATATAGTTAACAAATCAAATCTTATTGTTTAAGTAAAATATTAGATTTTTTTCAGTTTCTCGAATATAAAAATATTTATGGTATTTCTTTTAAAATTTTATAGCTCAAACATATCATAAATAACCCAATTTACAATAAATACTCACTAAAAATATAATTACTATTTTTATATTTGTATCCCAAACCTAACTTAAATGGTCCAATATCAATATCCAACACATGTCCCATCAAGACACGTTAAGATTAACTAATTAATAAATTATTCAAACTTGTCCAATTTTTTAAAAATTAAAAAATATAAATATTATTAAAATATATAAATTTATTTAATTACATGTTACTCCCTCTATCTCAACAAAAAGAGTTATGTTTAAAAAATAAATTTTGTGATGAAAAGTCATTTTTTTAAAGTCAATGTCTCGTTCTATTATTTAAATTTTAAAAATTATAAATTTTACTTTACAAACAAGTTATATATGATGTAATAAGTCAACTCAATGAATAAAAGAATATATAAATACAAAATTATAGTTTTTAAAAGGTTTTACCTTCATCAAATTGATCAAAACTAAAAAAATTGTATCTTTATACACATGATTTTCTTTTAGAATGGAACAAATATAATTGTAGTTTATATTACATATTATAAATAGTTAATGCTATTATCTTATTTAAATACCAAGATATTTATTTGTGTCTAAACCCATAAATAATAGTATACGCTTTATATCCTCTCTTAGACTTTGTTATACATATAATTTATATGCAATTAATATTTTTAGTTAAGGGTAAGAGCACTTACTATTTAAAATTGATGGTTTAGTTCAACACAAGGAAGCGATTCTCATTCTTCTAGATCACAAGCAATAACATTTTTTTAAAAGTCACGTAAACAATATAAATACATTAATCCTAATTAATTTTAAATTGTATGAGTTCTTACTTGTAATTACTACTAATGAATGTTGTTTGTAATGTACAAAATATAATATTTTTTATTATAATAAAATTATTTTATTATTAGTATTATTATTTATATAATAATCATTTACGTCAGTTGTATACATATAAATATTATATTGCATTGTCATTTCTTAAAAGTTATATTTATTAAATTATAAATCTTAAGGTCTTTGAAGTAAGTGTTCTCAATTCAATACAAACTTTTCAACTCATTAAAACTTATTAAGGCGGAACAAGAAAATGATATTATTGTATAAATTATTACTATTATATTTTTATGTTTATAAAAAAGATATTTATATTCTTAGATCAAATTCATATAAACAATTAATATATTAAGATTTAAATCCAACACATATATTGAAATAAAAATAAATAATTCAATAAAAAATATATTCTATCCATAAATATATATCATACTTTAAGTATGATTATTTATTTTAAAATAAACAGTATTAGTATTAAATTAAAGATCATGAAAATATGATTGATTTGATATATCATACGTAAATAAATTTAAAATAAAAAATTATTTAAATTTTAGTAAAAAAATAAAATAGAAGAAAGAGAGGAATACACGTGTAAATAAATAGTGTAGATAAATGTAAGAGCAGAATTCTCACAATTCAATTCTTTTTTCTATTATTATAAAAAAATAGAAAATTATTACAATAAATAAATATTGTGGTGACACTTGGCAATAGCATAATTTTAATCTTCTCAATAGAATGGATCCCTGCAATTGCTTTTATTTGAGGAGATTATTGAGTTCGCGGCTAAACAAGATTCTTCACTCTTTATTTGTTTACTATTAATATTCTGGTAATCTATGAGTGCGTGCTGACTCGGAGATACAACTTCTAAATGGGGAGGTGCAATATAATAACAAATCATTATAAAAAGAAAAAGAAAAATAATCTTCATCAATTACTCTTCTACTATGGTTTAATCTTATATTATATTTTATTCATACTTATTTTATATATGCAGTGATGATATTAAACCATAAATATAACAGGCACTAGTACAATGAAATGAAATTGGAATACAGTGTCAAAATCCAACCAAATAAGAGAATTATATAAAAAATTGAACCCTGAACAGATTTGAAAATAAGATCAGACAATGTTCAGATTTTGATAGTCTAATAACATTATTTTATTAAATAAAAATATGAGTCAAAGGTACGAATTCTACATTGTTAAAAAAAAATTCACAAAGTGATGAATATAAGCAAGTGTTTCGTTAAAAATAAACTAGTACAACATAGTATAACTAATATATGCAAGTAAAATTCTCTATTAAATTTATTAGTCTCTTTTTCTTTCTTCTTTTGTAACCATGGAATGTGAATTTTATTCATCTAATTACTATAATGTATGCAATAGGAGATATTATTGGTGTAATGTAGAAACTCTTATGTCACTTATGTTTCTATAGGCTACTAGTATTTTTTTTCGTACGTTGCATTATTTATAATATATAAAAAATAGTAATATAATTTTTTTAATAAAATATATAATTATATAAAATATATTCTTAATAAAAAATATCTCATAATATAAAAATATGACACAATTAATCTATGAAAAATTATATTTAAAATTCATATTTTATTTTTATATATGTAATATGAATATCAAATTAAAGTTCATGAAAAGATGATTAATTTAATATAATATTCATATAAAATGGAGTTGAGGTAAAAAGGTTATAAGCATTTAAAAAATAAAATGAAAAACAAAAGAAAACAAAAAAATCAGATTGCATAGTATTACTTTTTAAAAATAGAAAGAAAATTTTGACAAAAAAATTATTATTATTGTAAATTTGCCAAACGATTTTATATTATTATAGATATAGATTTCATTTACATGATAGAAGCCTTGGAGACAAGCACATATTTATGTGTCAAAGTGAGTAGCAGATTTATTTATGTAAAGATTACACATGATTGGGGGATTTAAAAGGCACAAAGTTGAAATAGATGATACTTGAATACACATCAATTATATTGAATTTTAAGTTCATCAACTAGAAAGATAGATCAAATGAGACATAAATTTTAGAGTTAAAGAGCATATTTGTCTCTTTGCATTCGATGTTTTTGTACTTTTTTTTTTTATAAATATGAACCATAAAGAAAGGCTATTAAAAGACATCGACCACATTCATACAACCTTACAATAACCATTGTGGTTGGCCGGCCTTCAAAACGGGGGCTTTAGAATCCTGAAGCAAAGTAAAAAAGATTGGAGTGTTGATTATGTGTGAATTGAGGACAAATTTGATAATCTCTCAGTTAAATCATATTTTGTATGTTGAAGACATAATTCAAACTCATCCGCCAATTTAATGTGCTAATACAACTTGCACACCAGCATCTCCAACTTGCTTCAACCTCAGAATTCTGTATGAAAGGTGTCCTAAAAAATTGCTGCTAACAAATAAGTAAAGCTACAATTTATGTTATCTCTTAAGACTTCGTTTACTTTGAGTGATTGAATAAGAATATATTATTCAATCTTATCACTCATTTATTTTTATAAATCAAAAAGTTTATTTTATTCTGAATATTTGAAATAAACACAAATTTCTAGAAAAAGTGACTAATAACCGGTAAATTATCCCCTCATTTAAGATGGGATATCTTATCCTCCTTGATAAATTATCTTAAAATGACAAAAATTTCCCACTCAAACCCTACTTTCCTTTCTTTTTTCTTTATTATTGTTGTTATTGTTGTTATCATTATTGTTATTATAATAATAATAATAATAATATTTATTATTATTAATTATTGTTGTTATTATTATTATTATTATTATTATTATTATTATTATTATTACATACAAATGTGATCTACCACACACTCTTCTGTGCACAAAATTATTTTCACACAAGCGTCTATCAATAATCAATAACGAGCCATTTTTGGTTGTTTTTGAAAATGACACAAAATCAGCACATTTTATATTTTGGATTGCCAGAACTACAAAATATTTTTCCAACTCTTGTAAATTTGACAACTATTTTTCAATTAAATAATAAATATTATTAGATTTTAGGTAAACATGTACTATCTTCACAATTAATCAATAATATTTTTACGGTTAAGATAGTAATACAAAAAATAATATATTACAGTTAAACATTAATATATTAATCTCAAAGAGTAGCAATTTTTTATGCAAAAAATAATATATTTATGGTCAATAGATAATACTTCGAACACAAAAAATATTTATAGTTAATAAGGTAGTAATTTTCGAACTAAAAAGTAATATCATTACAATTAATTGGTAATATCTGTCAACACAAAGAGCAATACTTTTTATAGTTAATCAATAATACATTTTTACACAAATAGTGATGCATTTAAGATTAAATGTTGATATATTCCAACATATAGACTAATATAGTGCAACACAAAGAGTAATATTTTTTATGATTAAAAAGTAATATCTTACAACAAAAAAGAACATAAATTAAGAAATTTAATAAAAAAATGTGATTTAATTATTTAATTCAAAGTATTACTTATATATCTAAGAAAATATTATTAGTTCAACTAAAAAATATTATGCGTCATTGAAGAATATTACTTGTTTATCTAAAATAAATTATTAGTTTAACTAAAAAGTATTGGGTGCCAGTAAGAAATCCAAAATTTTTGGGCATGAGTTGTGCACGTTCTAGATATGAGTGACATCATTACATGTGTAAAGGATGCAAATTTTTTATTTAGTTTTATGCAGTTTTTAGGTTCGGCCTTAAAAAACTTCATGTTATGTCCATAAGTTATGGATTTTGACTTTTTATAGTTTATTCAACCGATTCACATGAGACTCACTAAAAAATCTATACTGAAATGAGATTTACGGCATGATTGGTATGATAGAATAAGTTGAGAATGATATTCATTCTCATCCTTATGATTGATATACTTTTATGTTGGGAACCATCATTCCTTTGGCATCATCATTTCATTCTTAAATTGATTATGTTCATACATTTTTTTCATTTATTTATATCAATCATGCTGTAAATACTTTCTTGGAACAAGGGATCCAATCCCTATTAAAACTCCTTTATTCATTTCTTGGTATATTTTTAGAATGTTCAAATCTGATTTTTAGTTTATTTTAATAAAGATGGTAATATTTTTTATTTCTTTAAATTGAATATGTAAAAAATACGGTCCAACCAAAAATCAAACTTAAAGATTGGTTAATAATCGAATAGAATCGAACCATTTGATTTGATTTTTTATTTGATTATTTTAAAAATCAAAATGTCCGATTAATCAAAAAACCGGTTCAATCCGATCAATTGAAAATACACACCCCTAGGTCCACTTAAATTTTAGGTGCTAATACGATGGTACGGAACGTATGCAACACAAAGTTTATGGTTTAGGCTAGGACCTAATAAGTCAGACCTTTAACAGGTCAACCCGATAAGACACAAAAGAAAATTGTGTTAGACATCGCGTCAATTCGATAAGTCCTTTTATAAATATATATTTTTGCATTTTTGTTGTTTTTCCAAAGATATAGTCATATTTTTATAAAGACTTATATTTAAAGATTGAGGAAGTATTAACACTAGACCTATAGAACATTTCTGAGTTTCTGTATGGAGCTTTTCTATTTCCATTTTAATTGACAGAAAGTGTAACAATCTTTTTCAGAAAAATTATAGATTTGTCCCAAAATTTATAACACATATTTAGATTAGAGTCTAAATTATTTTTAGTTCAAATAGACATTTGATTTTATTACATAGATCAAATCAGCTTCTAACCTTTTAAATTCGAAACAAATAAGATTCTCTTAAATATGGAAATAAGTAAATATATTTATAAAATAATTAATAATACTGAACATTAATAAAAATATATTTAAATAAATTAAGAAATTCACAACATATATTCTAATAATTATTTAATAACTTAAAAAGTCATATTATTTAATAGATCTAAAAATAAATAATTATAAATTTGAAGATTTGTTATGCTTTATATATATACACATTTTATTCTTACTACATTTTTTAGAGATCTATTACATAATTATTAGATTTTGTTCCTAATTTTAAAACCATAGAATAGTTTAAAATGTTGTTTAATTTCTGGAGAAGTTGGATAGAGGTATTGTATTTGTATGTAGCTCCCAGGATCATCTTGAAACCTTAGGATTAAGGTAAAACGCAAACGCAGGAGGAAATGTATTTTGATATTTAATAAGAAACACTTGAATTTATGTAGACTGAAGGATGGAAGATATGGTTGAAATTCATAATAGTAAATTTAATATTGGTGATTGTTTGGATAGATGTGAATAAAAAATTCTTGTATTTTTTCATCTTAGTGTTTTTTGGGTCTTGTAAATGGCAATCGTATTTATTGATTTTGCATGAATTAAGGAACAAATTGGCAGGATTCTATGTGAATTGCACATAATTCTGCTTCTTCGGCCACTTTTACTAATCCAGCGTTGACATGGTTATGTATCAATTAAAATAATAAAAAATATATGATGATTATACAAAATTATGTAAAAATTATTTCCAAAAGGCACAATTTGTTTTTTAAAAGTCCATATTTCATAAAATTTTAAAATATTTTAGAATGAAAAATTCAGACAATTATTTATTAAAATTCAAAAATCATTTTAAAAAGTGAAAATTATTTTCAGAATTGTATCAATTTTTTTAAAGCTAAAATTTATTTATAAATATCAATACATTAAACAAATAATCGGAAAACTATATTACCAAAATTTACATTTATTTGATGAAATCTGAATACACACATTAAATAAATGATCAGAAATTATATTCAAAATTTACAATTATTTGATGAAATTGGAATATTATTTTATAATGTATGAAAATTATTTGGAAAAAACCTGAAAATTAATCTTAAAAAATCGGGTAAATATTTTTAAAAATCTAAAAATTCAATAAAAATTTTGAATATCAATTTGCACATGTGAAATCTATCTATCTATATATATATATATATATATATATATATATATATATATATATATTAAAAATAAATGACTTTTTTTCAATTCCGTTTTCCCACCTAAACATTATTATTTATTTAGAATAATTATATTATTATTAAATTAAAATTAGATATTTTTATTCTAGAAATTTTGATTCAATTTCAAAATCTAAATTATTTCAGAAATTTAGGTATTTCAAAATTAGATGAATATACTGCAATATTTAATACATGATTCGAAATCTATATATTTTATCGAATATTAATCAAATCACTGAATTATGAAATCAAAAAAATATATGAAATCTATCAAATATATGACTCAATTTTCTCGATTCATTTTATAAAAAAATCTATATATATATATATATATATATATATAAGTAAAATTACTTTTTTAAATTTTGTTTTTTTCGGCCTAAATTTCAACCATATAAATGTAAAATTATATATATTTATGTAACTCTTTTAAGATACATTATTACAATTTAATTGAAGAGATTAATATCAACAATTTTTTGGATTTGCTTAGTTTCTGTTGTTCAACATAAATAAACTCGAATTTTAAAGAATTTTTCTTAACTCATAATATATTCAAAATAAGAAATAAATTTGGAAAACGTGAAATCATTGTAGTTTCATTATATTATGGAAAATTATTAACAATTTTTCTATAATTAAACTATCAATTATTTAAAATCACTCAATCGCATGGATAAAATTTGATTTTGTCAAATATAAAATTAAATTTTCAACAATCTTACCATAATTCAAAATTCTTTCTCATTTTTCTCTCTCTCTCTCTCTCTCTCTCTCTTCTTTCTATATATTTTATCAAGATTATTACTAAATATTTTAAGGTCTCTCTTTTTTGTTCTCCATCATCTTCAAGTGTTTTGCATTTTCTATTTTGAGAAAATAAATGATAAGACATGTACGATAATATGTGTCATATTTCAATTGTCACAAAAGTCTACCCTCTTCAAAATATTATTTTTAAGTTTATTTTATTTTAAATTTTTTTGATTCACCTGTGCTTTCAATTTATCATAAACACATTTAATTTTCTTAACTATTTTTCTTTCTTATTTTTTAAACAAAAAGTTCGTCCATCTCTTTCATGTTTCGTTTGATTGTTCTTGTGATTTTCTGTTGAGATCTGCTAATTATTTCGACGTATAAGCACCGTGCGATTTTTCATTAGCTTTCAAAGTATTTGTTTCTATCAAATTTCAAATTTTTGTAATATTATTACATTTAATTAACAATTTGCAAAATATGTTTGTCCTTAATTTAATTATATAATTGGCGAATTTTACGAGATCCGTACAAATCTTTATTTTCTTTAATTTGCTGATATGGCTATTTTTTAATTTAACTTGATTCAACCTACTATAAATCGTGGATATCATGCTTATCAATTTGTGAACGAGACTAATTCTAATAGAAGAAAAGACGAATCATAAAATTACAACAAATTTTTACTAATTATACAAAAAAATATTTACTGAATTACAAATCTACACATTCTATAATATACTATTTAACTTGAATATATGATTATATTACAAAATATAAAAAAAATCTTTTGTGCATCGCACAAATGTCACACTAGTTTATTCCAAAATAAAATTAAAAAATTATTTCAAGGAATCATCATGGATCAAAATATCACTTTAAAGTAATTATAAAAATAAATAATTTTCAAACATTTTGTGCAAGTTTTAAAAAGTATTTATGAATCTTTCAATTGGATAACGTTATTTTCAGATTTTTAAAAATATTTTTTACATTTTATATGATTTATGATTTTTTAAAAATAATATTCGCCTTCTAGAATAATCTTCAAAAGTTTATAAAAGGATTTTTAAAAAATTTAAATATAGTTTATGAATTTTTTAAATAGCTTTATGATTATTCCATTTAATTCTCATATTTTTAAATTTTTGTTTAAATCTTTAATATATATTTTTGAATTCTTATATAAACTTTTTATAATTTTGTTGTTTCAATGTCATGTGAGTATAACTGTAATAAGCACACAGTGAGTAAGGTGCAGAATTTCAAACTCACGTTGAATGAATTGAAGAAGCGAAGTTAAACCAATTGAACAACACAATCACTGGGTTTAATTTTGAGCCTTTTCATTTAAATGCATTCAACTATTGCAGCAGCAGCAACAACAGCAGCAGCAGCAACAACAACAACAACAACAATAATAATAATAATAAAAAATGCACAAAAAGAAAAGAAAAAAAAATAATACAACTTAATTGCATACATACACAAAAGTTTTTCTCCAAATATTTTTATAGAAAATGTATCAATTTTTAAAGGGAATGATGGAAAGTATCTCAAAACTACAAAAATAGAGAATTGGGATAACGAAGCTAATTAATTGAGATATCACCAATTTTTTAATAATATTTTATTTACAGATATCTATAGTTCAATTAATCCTTATTTTATAGAATGTAGGTATGGTTTAATGGTTTAGTTTATATTTATATCTATGCGTAAGTGTGCATATATAATTTAGACCTTTGATGTCGAAGATGGGGTGTTGAATTTTGATGAAAATTTTAGATTTTTTCCATCCATCAGCCAAAATTGACAATTGTGTTCGAATTTTTATTTGAGTTCACAACAAGGCGTGCTCGTCTTAATAAAATTGTTAGCCTTTTTTTATATTTTAGATAGCTGACAATTCAGGCGACACGCACTGGTTGAGCCGGACCAGCCCATATATCTGTCAGGCTACAAATGTGAGGCCCAACTTGGCTCACTCCGGGCTAGCCATCAAATCGATCCACCTTAAAATAAAATCAATTAACAATATTATGAGGTTTACAACTTACCAAAGATCTGATAAAAGCATGTACCAAATAATTGAGAGAGAATGTATTTGAATCCTTTGTATATCCCTTTCATTGTTGTCCCCAATCTGTAGTAATAAGTAAAGCTCCAATTCAACTGCTGTTCTTTTCTAGAATACTATAATGCCCAATGCAGAAGAAAGCACCAAAAAGTTGTTGAAAACCTGCACCTTTGCCTATCTAAAAAGCAAACACATTCAAAGAGCATTAATAATCATTCAAACAAAAAAAAAAAAAAAAACATCAGAATCTGAAGAAGCCAAAAGAAAATAAATTATCCGTACATTTGAGACAAACCACAAGAATGTGCATGAAATTGTAAAATATTTGCAAAGATGAATTTGATATGGTTACTCATTGATTGTGACTGCACTGTGTTCTCTAAATCATCAGCGGGTTGGCCAGAGCACATCAGTCCCGCCAGCTCAATTGGGCTGGGCTAGATAGGCTTGGTTCTGTTTTGAGCTTTTGTATTTTTACAGCCTAACCCACTATAAAAATTATGGGATGTTCTGGGTGAACCCATCAGGCCGAACCCAAATTGCAGGCTCTTGCCGTCATGGCATTAGCCGCTCAGACCCGTCCGCCACTACTTTCTTCTTTTGATGATGCCTCATTGTCAATAGATCGTCCTTGGGTTCCGTAGCCTTCGTCCTAATGATGAAGCACTAGTTGGTGGAGGTCGTGGTTGGCAGCCAACTCTCACATTTATACGAACATATATTTGCTCTCTACGAATACAAATGTTATTTTGGATATGACCGCTTCCCAGTCGACCAACTTTGAGCAATGTCCATCAAAGAGTCTTACAGTGGAGTTCCTTCCTAATTCCTATGACGAGGATGTCTTTCCTAACCACATTGGCATGGGGTAGTCCTTCCTCATGGAACCAAAATCGGCAGCCTTACACTTTGATTGATCCGTGTTGAGCAGAAGTAGAGAGTGCATATGCTTATCCATTTTGTCTTTTAACTCCATGTCTGACCTGGCGCCATGGGGAGCTTATATTGAATAACGGAATTTATCACACTGTGTTGTTAATAGTCAATATTTTTCACTATCTTCGCTTTTTTAATACGTTTAAGAGCTTGTGGTTTTGTAACATAATAATACCTAATGATACTTTAGTAGTAAAAGAAAACAAATGGACAATTGTTCAAAGATTGAATTGTATTGAATGTAGGCAATAATTACAATAAATTCAATCTACAATTGATGGCAATGCTGGAGAAGGGCAATCAGTGCTTGGCTGTCATGACTCTTCGAATGTCCTATCCCTTATAATGAAAAAAAATAAAAATAAAGGCTAATTATAGTACTAGATATTAAAAAATGAAATATGGCGATTAATCCCAAGTAGGGATCAAACTCATTCTATGAAAAGAGCCGTACATTTAAAAACTTGAACTTTGAAAGAGTACGATTCAAGCGGTGAGCATTGGCGGCCTTCCTGTGAAGTTTGGCATCCGTTGGCGAAACTTGTGGAGGGATCCATGGTGGTAGCTAATCACAAAATTTCGGATAATTCTAAGAGTCCGACATATGCAAAGGTGACATTGTGAGATACTGAATAATTTTGGTTTGCTTAAATATTTTTATTTATTATTAAACAAACACGCTCGCTATTGCGGAATAAGAACTACAAATTGAGGACAATTTGTTTCAACACATAGGAAAATGACATTGTATCATACGTATCTCATTCCTCCAAACCTAAAAAAAAAAACATATTTTACTAAAAACAAATCCACTAACGTAACCTTTACATCTTTTTTATTTTCGTAAAATAAGAGTAGAAGGGAAAAAATACTAAGAAAAGGAAAAAACAAATAATAATAGAAAACTAGTATCTAATCATTCTCAATGCTTATTCTTTACTTTGGATCTGATCTGGCATATCAATCGCAATGCTATAGTAGTATACAATTATAAATTAATAAATAAAATATAAAATTAGAATACAATGGAGGAGGATGGCCAAGGCTTCAATTTCACGACCTCACTAGCTCAAAATAGGTTTTATTAACCCGTAAAAATTGCATACAAAGAAACCTTACGCCTACTGAACCCTAAATAAATAAATCACAAAAAGCCTTAATATCAAATAATTAGGATTTTTTTTATTTTTTTCAAAATTATATAAGTAGAAAAGTTATTCCAATTAAATCAAGCAAAAGGCAATGGATTTTGACAATAATAACCTTGGACTAAGCAGATCATAGCTTATAATGAAAAGGGTAAAAGTAACAAAAAAGCTGCTTGAAACTCATGCCTAGCTTTCATTTCTCATAAAGTGTCTCATCTTAAGCTGATCGTTGGTAATTAATTATCAAAGTGAAAAGCAATCAAAGGATTGATTCAAAGTATTATGTCAAATATATATATATATATATATATATATATATATATATATTATAAATAAAGAAAATAAATAAAAATAAAAATAATGGTATATAGTTTGGTGGGGGAGTACTACTCCATGAAAGAGAAAGAAAGCTCAAGGGTGGTTGAAACAGAAGAAGCTTAACTTGGAGGCAATGGAGACTCTGCAACCAACAGCAATCCTCCATATGCGGCCACCCCCATTAGGTGGCAAAACACACACACACACACACACACAAGACAATGATACAAATTCTACCCCCAAGTATTCCTTAAAAAGAAACCCTTCTCCATATATCCCACCATTACTTCACCTCTACATCACAACACTCTGCACACTCCTCCACCACCACCACTGTGCTGCTGCCACCCTCCACCACCAATGGAAGCTAGCGCGGGGCTCGTTGCTGGTTCTCACAACCGGAACGAGCTCGTTGTCATCCATGGCCATGAAGAGGTACGTAAAACATGCATGCAACAATAAACTTGTATCCTATATGCCACACAAAGCTAAGATCTTTTTATTTTTTTTATTGCAGCCGAAACCTTTGAAAAATTTGAGTGGCCAAGTTTGTGAGATATGTGGGGATGAGATTGGGCTGACGGTTGATGGCGAACTCTTTGTTGCCTGCAACGAATGTGGTTTTCCGGTGTGCCGGCCTTGCTATGAGTATGAGAGAAGAGAGGGAAGCCAGCTCTGCCCCCAATGTAAAACCAGATACAAACGCCTTAAAGGTGATTGCTCATTCTAAAATCAAGAAAACATATAGTTATGTGACACTTTAATACTTGTAAAACATGCACTATCAACAATGTTTTATCATTTCAAGAAAATTGTTTTATGTGTTTTATATCCTATAACATATATGGATTGATTTGAAGGGAGCCCAAGGGTTGAGGGAGATGACGATGAGGAGGATATTGATGACATCGAACATGAATTCAACATTGATGAGCAAAAAAAGAACACTGATATTGCTGAAGCAATGCTTCATGGGAAGATGAGTTATGGAAGAGGACCAGATGATGAGGAAAACGTCCAATACCCACATGTTATATCCGGTGGTCGCTCCCGTCCTGTATGAACAGCTCAAACTACTTTTTCTCTCGTATATCTACAGTTATGATCAGAGATTAGTGCTTAAAAGATCTGTTGGATGAATGAAAACAGGTTAGCGGAGAAATCCCGATTTCGAATCATGCTTATGGAGATCAAATGATGGGAGCATCTTTGCATAAGCGGGTGCATCCATATCCAGGCACTGATGATCCAGGTAAACTGAATATGTACATCAAGTAAAAGTTGAATATATAGAGATGTATATGAATGTGCATAGAATTACATCATGTGCATGAATGCATGTTTTCTGGTGATGATGAGCATGGATGATTATAATACAGGAAGTGCAAGATGGGATGACAGAGTGGGATGGAAAGATAGGATGGATGAATGGAAATTGCAGCAAGGAAACTTGGGGCCTGATCAGTATGATGAGCTAGCTGACCCTGACATGGCCATGTAAGTCTTTACACTTTCATTTAACTTCAAGAATTTAATGTAAATGATAGTTTAAGAGCAAAGGTAGACATGATTTCAAACACAATTTCCATCAATTGATTACATGGAAAAAAAAGTGCATTTCATGAAATTGAACTCCACAAAATATTCTCTGTTCATGCAATGATCTAATCCCAACATGTAAGAAGGAGTTCAATTTATCGAAAAGTATTACCATCATGGTCAAAATGCAGTGTGGATGAAGCAAGACAACCATTGTCAAGGAAAGTACCAATCGCGTCAAGCAAAATCAATCCTTACAGAATGGTGATAGTGACACGGTTGGTGGTGCTAGCCTTTTTCCTCCGGTATCGAATCTTGAACCCTGTGCACGATGCCTTTGGACTCTGGCTCACTTCCATTGTATGTGAAATCTGGTTTGCCTTCTCATGGATTCTCGATCAGTTCCCCAAATGGTACCCCATTGATCGTGAGACTTACCTCGACCGCCTTTCCCTCAGGTGCAAAACAAAAAATGAGATAAAATTAAGACATAAGAAAAACTAAAGTTGTCAGGAAAACATAAGACTGAATAAAATCTTGATGCAGGTATGAGAGGGAAGGAGAACCAAACATGCTAGCCCCGGTGGATATATTTGTGAGTACAGTTGACCCTATGAAGGAACCACCCCTTGTTACAGCTAATACTGTTCTGTCAATATTAGCAGTGGACTACCCTGTTGACAAAATCTCATGCTACATATCTGATGATGGTGCTTCAATGTGTACCTTTGAAGCACTGTCGGAAACAGCTGAATTTGCGCGGAAATGGGTTCCTTTTTGTAAGAAATTCTCTATTGAGCCTCGAGCACCAGAGATGTACTTCTCCGAAAAGGTTGACTATCTTAAGGACAAGGTGCAGCCAACTTTCGTCAAGGAGCGAAGAGCTATGAAGGTAGAATCTCTCCCCCCCCCCCCCTCCCTCTAGCTCTCTCTGACACATTGGTTATTACTGTGTGACAGAGAGAATACGAGGAGTTTAAGGTTAGAGTAAATGCGATGGTTGCAAAAGCCCAAAAGGTTCCACCAGGAGGATGGATCATGCAAGATGGGACACCATGGCCAGGAAACAACACCAAGGATCATCCTGGTATGATTCAAGTGTTTTTAGGACAAAATGGAGGCCTTGATGTGGAAGGACATGAACTCCCTCGCCTTGTTTATGTTTCCCGTGAGAAGAGGCCGGGTTTTCAGCATCACAAGAAAGCTGGTGCAATGAATGCTCTGGTAAAAATCATAAAATATTCAATCAGCTTTTTAAAACTGACTACTTCTTGTTAATAATATGTTTCTTACACAACCGAATTTGCAGATTCGTGTTTCTGGTGTTCTTACCAATGCTCCGTTCATGCTGAACTTGGATTGTGATCATTACATAAACAACAGCAAGGCTGTGAGAGAGGCAATGTGTTTCTTGATGGATCCTCAAGTTGGAAAGAAGGTTTGCTATGTGCAGTTTCCTCAGAGATTCGATGGGATAGATAGGCACGATCGATATGCCAACAGGAACACAGTCTTCTTTGATGTAAGTCCCTGCAAAACTTGGCACAATATATTATGTATAGGAAACAGCATAAGAAAATTTTGTTTCCCTTTTGTAGATAAACATGAAAGGTCTTGATGGGATTCAAGGTCCAGTCTATGTCGGAACAGGATGTGTTTTCAGAAGACAGGCCTTATACGGCTATGAGCCTCCTAAGGGCCGTAAGCGTCCAAAGATGGTAAGCTGTGATTGCTGCCCATGCTTTGGACGGCGTAAGAAGCTTCCAAAATACTCTAAAGATGGTGTGAATGGTGGAGCAGATCTTCAAGGTTTGGCTATCACTTCCAAAATATAGTTATAAAAATACTTAACTGCTTCTGTCCTAACTCACTAAAACAAGTAAACTCTGCATCATGAATGCGTAGAATTCGAAGATGACAAAGAGCTTTTGAAGTCTCACATGAATTTCGAAAAGAAATTTGGACAATCACCTATATTTGTGACTTCAACTCTGATGATCGAAGGCGGTGTTCCACCTTCCTCAAGCCCTGCAGCTCTCCTTAAGGAAGCCATCCATGTCATAAGTTGTGGATATGAAGACAAGACAGAATGGGGTACAGAGGTACTGTCGAGATCTCCTTATGCTACAACATTATTCTCTCTACCAAACATTTACAACTTTGCGTACAGTCCATTCTTAATATTACTTCTCATAAACATGCAGTTGGGTTGGATTTATGGCTCTATCACAGAAGATATCTTAACAGGATTCAAGATGCACTGCCGTGGTTGGAGGTCCATCTACTGCATGCCCAAAAGGCCTGCATTTAAGGGGTCTGCCCCAATCAATCTGTCAGATCGTCTCAACCAGGTGCTCCGATGGGCCTTGGGTTCTGTCGAAATCTTTTTCAGTCATCACAGCCCGCTTTGGTATGGTTACAAAGAAGGAAAGCTAAAGTGGCTAGAACGCTTTGCATACATTAACACAACTGTCTACCCCTTCACCTCCCTTCCCCTTCTTGCCTATTGTACGCTCCCAGCCATCTGTTTACTCACAGGGAAGTTCATAATGCCAGAGGTAAGAAAATTCTCCTATCATCCTATGATCATTTACCAATGCTGTCACTAACATTGAGAAATAATTGCATTTTTTGATCCAGATAAGCACATTTGCAAGTCTGTTCTTCATTGCTCTTTTCCTCTCTATCTTCATCACGGGTATTCTTGAACTGAGGTGGAGTGGAGTCAGCATCGAAGAATGGTGGAGAAACGAACAATTTTGGGTCATTGGAGGTATCTCTGCGCACCTCTTTGCTGTTATTCAGGGCCTTCTGAAAGTATTGGCTGGAATAGACACAAACTTCACAGTCACATCCAAGGCAACAGACGATGAAGATTTTGGAGAGCTATATGCCTTCAAATGGACAACGCTCTTAATTCCTCCAACCACAATCTTGATAGTAAACTTAGTCGGAGTTGTGGCTGGAATCTCCGATGCCATCAATAATGGTTACCAATCGTGGGGCCCGCTATTCGGGAAGCTATTCTTCGCCTTTTGGGTGATAGTGCATCTCTATCCATTCCTTAAGGGTCTAATGGGAAAGCAGAACAGGACACCTACTATTGTTGTGATATGGTCAATTCTTCTAGCCTCCATATTCTCTTTGCTTTGGGTCAGAATCGATCCTTTCATATTGAAGACTAAAGGGCCAGACACTAAGAAATGTGGGATTAACTGCTGATACATTGCTGGCGATTTCTATACAAAAATATATTCGACAAGAATGGTATGGAACACTTTGAAGTTTGAGGATGTGATTGATGTCCTAAAGGAGTTGCAGTGAAAAGAATAAAGCAAGTAGTGAAAATTTTGCGCAGCATTGTGTGTCATATTCAAGTTTTGTACATGACTAAAACAGGAGATTCAGCCATAGAACCTTTTCTGCTGATTGTTATATGCAATTTAAAAATTGTTTAATGTAATTGCATTTCTTTTATCTGGTTATGATTACTATGAACCTACTTTTGATCAACTTAAAGCAGAAAATAAAGTATCTAAGAGGGGAATTAACAATTTGGCACATATATCAATCAAGTTGAAGGAAAATAACAAGATGAAAACACCCCAAAATTAGATGAATAGATTGAATTAAGAACAAGGGAAGTACCTGATTGGCTCATAGAAGAACTCTCTCTCATCACACACACATCCAAAAACGCCGGCTGCGTTCAAATAACGATCAAATCCAGACCCACTGCACTTCCATCAAGCATTATCTTGACTTTCTGAGATCCAGATGAAGAAACCCCCCAAAAACCCCGTAATAACAAATTACTAAGCAAAATTTCACTAATACTCATATAAGGAAATCAACATGCGCTGCTTCCAAAGCTTTCTCTGAGGAACACATTGTAGGCGAGGATATTGGATCGGGTGAAGTCGTGTTTTGCAAATCGGCGCTGGCTTGAGCTGCGGCTTTGCAGTCCAGGTGATTTTTAATGTGCTAATTTGCGATAATTATATCAAAGATTTTTGTTGGTTTGATTTGAGAACTCGAACTGATGCAGAAATATCCGAGTTTGGCGGGAAATTAGTTCACTTTCCTCCTCATTGTTGGTAATTGAAAATCAAACCTGCTTCTTCCATAACCTCTTTTTTCTGTGGGAAGAAACGTTCAATTTAATGGAGTTCAACATTTTTCCATTTAATTTTGCTCGAATCATTGAATCTAAATGAGCATTAGAGCATCTCCATTGACAACCAAGCCTGCACCATCCCTTGAATCTAAAGGTAGATTTTATTTGCGCATCCCTCACACATAATACATTAATTGACACCTTTTTCTTCTTAATCATCAACACGTATAAATGATTTTTTTTTTCTTTTTTGGGAGTCCGGAGCAAGTTCTTAAATTTATAACCAAGCCTGCACCATCCCTCGAGACAAATAAGGACTAGCGCAGGAATATTCCCACGATCTTCCTTGTACTATCAAATCACTCATTTTATTTTATAAGTTTATTTAATATTTTCATGTTTATAAATAAATATTTATATATTATTTCAATTAATATATTTTAATTTTTATACATTATTTTTATTTTTAAAAAGGGCTACATTTATTTATAACGACTCTCATTTGAGAAAAGTAAAAAAAATGACAGTGGAAATCTTGAAAAATTGATCGGATCTCTACAAAATCTCCAATGAGAAGCAACTCTTACTCTTTATTATCATAAAACATTATATGCTACAAAAATATTTTACAATAATAAATAAATAAAATTGAAATAGGATAAGAAATATATAAATCAAGGCATTCTTTCACATTTTCCTAAACTTGGTTCTACATGATAAATGCATTTAGAAAAGAAGAGGAGACAAGCTAGTAGGTCAAACTAACACTACGGAGGTTAAGGAAAGAACTAACAAACTCTAAATAAATGTAATAAAAAAATTAAGAGAAAAGTGAGGGAGAAACATCCATATATACTAACTAAAACACGACTCTGTCATACTCATCGCGCAGCAAGTAGAGCTGAGGTTGTTAGCATCACGTGTTGGAAACTGTCGAATGATCTTAGTAGCCAAATATGGAAAGTTCATCATTCCTTGGAGCTTGTTTCATCTGTAATAGTTGGGTCCTGAGGCAGTATTCTTCCACCTGCTCAAGAACATGCAAACTCATAAATTATAATTGAGGAACACATCCTACACCAGGTGTATACTACTACATTTATGTCAACCATTCATTTCGCACACAGCCACAGTGTATGTCTGTGTGTGATTGTGTGCGAATGAATTGCCATAGAATAGAAGTTTGGTTCTAAACAGCAGTCAACGATCCTCAAGCACCATGTTAGGTGTTGAATCTATTTTAAGGAAACTATGCTTGCACGTAGTGAAGATGGACAGGCTACCCTACTTCATTAATTTAAATTGCTTTCTCTTTACCTGCAAGGCAGCTGTAGAGCCAAAGAGAGATTCACATTCATTAAGCATGGCTCTCTCACGTGCTGCCACATCAGCAAGTTCCGAGATCCAGCAGTTCATCTCCTCAATCTGTATAATACACAAAAGAAATATAAAACGTTTGTACTTTTGATCAATGTCATGCACAAGGTTGGTAAAAACTTCTGTACGCAACTTTTAATCAGGTCAATGATACAAGAGTTGATATGATTAATATGTCGTTCCAAGGCGAATTCTGTCTAATGTGCACACAATGGGTAGAAGGATAAATATAAAAGATCTCACCTTTGAAAGAATGGTGAATAAGGAGGATCCCGTAGCCTTCATCACATCAACAGCGGAGCACACAGCTGCCTTAACAGATTTAATGTCTCCCTGCAAAATATAGATTGATTTAAGTGACTGCTCTTTCAAAAAATTGGGAGTCGAGATTTAGTAAACCAGCCTACCTTTGCTCCTTGAATTAGTGGGATACGGAGAGTGCTAGCCTGCAAATCTTGGATGACCCAGGTTAATGAGTTGGAATGGTCCCTCTCAACAGAAGCCCACTCATCAAGAAACATCACCTGCGCAATTTGAAATTTTATTAGTTGTCAATGACAAGATATGAAGGTGCAATGATCAACCTATCTGACAGTCTAAACTTGCAATAATCAAAAGTCTCCTAAAAAATACAAGTCTTCACTGTTTGCTACAAAATAGACTCAGGATGGCTTTCTCCAAAGACATGGCTTGCCATTGATTGATGGGTTCATTTTAGATACCACTGCTTATCTAGATTGATCAGGGTTAGTCAGTCTGCATGGTATTATATCTATCAATCCACACATCTTACCCTGCCAGAATGACTTCATGCTATTTTGTAGGCATATTTGATCTGAATGATAATATATGTGCATAGCCAGATAATTAATGAGTTCAAATGGTACCCTTCCAGACATTGCGTTCTTAGTATTTCATTGAGATTCTAAAGGTTAAACAAAAATGTATCATTTGGAAACTAGTATTGATAAAGCGTAAGATTAAATGCCAAAGCAAGTATCGCACACATTCGAAAAACTCAATAACTAATGTTACTGTAGTTATATGTATTACTTGATTGGCCAAAACCGAGTAAAGCTTCAACTTGAGCCTCAGCTGCTGGAGGTTAGATCTTTTCTCCCTTACTGAATCAGACAGATCCAAAATTATCCTCCCAATGTTGTATAACATTCTCTGCACCATCAGAATTCACTAACAGCAATCAGAAAACATATGTATTTCATTCAAATGTCAGCATAAAAGTATCCACTAGCAGAAATTTTCCTCACATTAAAGCCAGTGCAATAATCTGCTTAGCTTAAAATGAACCTCAAACAACAAAGATTTCTACCAAAAAGATGGGCAAAAAAAAGATCCTGATCAGCAACTTACGCAACTTAGAGAGAACTTATAAAACTCAATTTTATGAACCAATTTAGTAAAGATACAAGACCACATTAATCAACAAAAAAAATAAAGTCTATATCAAAAGAACATTTCAAAGCTTCATTACCAAAAAATAAAGTCTCAAACCTCTGCTTTTGCTTTCTGACACTGCAATGCAGCATGAGTTCGAGCATTTGCATACCGCCATTGCAAATTTCTATTATACAACAACCTCAACTGATGGACATCTTCAATGTTATTAGCAGCCTTCTTTCTCTTCCTAATATCCGCAAGAAAACTAAGAACTGAAGTTGAATTCTGAGTTTGTCTGGATGGGCTCGATGGTCTAACCCGAGCAGGACTAGTTCCTCTTGAAGAAGGGGTAACAACCTTGGCTCGAGATGGACTGAGCCCTCTAGACACTGACGGTGATGGGGGGCGTGATCCAGGGGTTGGGAAAGAGAGGCCCCTAGCTGCTACATTCAACATTGAAGTTGTATCTGATGAACTTGAAGAGCAAGGCCTCTGCATTCTTAGTGAACCATCATCAACTGAATTTCCATACATCATCTCTGCTCCACATTCAAGACGAGAGAGTTGCATTAGAAAATCACTTGAAGATTTCTGTAAAGGCTTGCTAGTCCCATCCATAGATAATCTTCGCCTGGTAGGGGTAACTGTTCTAGAATGGGATAAAGAAGAAGTCTTGTTCATCTTATCAACACTATCACTTCTATTGAAGGAAGATGATGTTTTCCCACTTGTTCTGCTAGGCCATCTATGTTGATCCAGTAGATGAGCCTGCAAACTATCTATAGGCCTCGAATTCTCAAACTGATCAGCTGAATTCTTTCCTTTAAGTGGGCTTCTCCTTCTCTCTGGTGTGGACTTCCCTGAGGAAGGTGTTTCACCCTTACGCACTACATTTGGTGATGACCTCAGCGTGCGATCAGACGCTGTACGAGAAACTGGTTTCACTCTATTACCAATAGGAACTGCGAAGGCATCGGATTGGAATGAAACACTGAGACTCCGCATTGTAGAAGGCCACAAAGATTCCGTCTTGCTCATTGTCTTTCTTGGTGTCAATACCACCTCAGCATCGGTATCCTTAACTGGTGTTGACAGATATGGACTAGGTGGTGATGACGGTGTGGATGGCCGTCTTCTTTCAGCTGATATAGCCCTCTTTGGTGCAGACATAGTTGATGTTGATGACGTGATTCGGGCATTGGGTGAAGGGCAGCGTTTTGGATACCCGTGTGCTGATGGTGTAGGTGATCTATATCTAGAGCTAACATCTCTGATTCGGGACCTGCGGGTGGTTCCATTCTTGTTTTCAGCTGAAACAAGCGGAGGTCTTGTAGTCTCTGCTGTAGATGATTGCTTCCCTAATGCTTTCGTTATCTTAGATACATCCATCCAAACTGTGTAAATTAGACCTCATTAATGTCATCCTTCATCTGATAACAAGTATGAAAATCCTTTTTGACGGGCTTTCACCGAACCCAATTAATCTATTGACCATTCAACCACCAATGCCTCTAAAGGGGGATCTTTTCCAGAGTGAAAATCTGACAGACAAATACAAAGCCAAAAGTAAGATACCACAGATAACAAAGCAAAGAAAAGAAGAACAAGGCATGTAGGAAAAGGAAAAGATGCCCAAAAGAATACATCTTTACAGAAACAGATCTCAAACACTTCAATCTGATCATCCTAGCTAAGAATACAAATGGGTTTTCTGTAATTATCTGCCCCAGCCCAAATGCAGGTAGATCATAAATCAGGCCACAGTTTGTTTTTATTTAAAAACAGAAAAAAGAAAAAGAAAAACAGTAGTCGAAGTGAAAAGAGTACTAATTACAGTCACTATTACAAGAAGACAGGCCAGTGGGTTTAGCTCCGCAGAACTGGGAAAGAGTGGGAGAGGTGTTCTTGGGTAAGAATGGCCTTTCTTGCTTCTACTTTTTCTTGGATATTTTTACTTCATTTTCCTGTTTCCCTTTTTTGTTTCCGGTCCCCAACCTTTGTCCCCCTCACGAGAATGCCATGGCAAGCACGGCTGGAAATTCACACACACACACACACACGCGCGCGCGCACAAACACACAAAACACACACACACACACACACACACTGTACACACATACATTGAATAAGTAAAGACTCACATTAGCCCCTCTGGCATGCCCCTTCTTTCCCTCATCAACTCCTTTTCAAGAAAGAGAATTCAATGAAAATGATACTTCCACAAAACGGCCCCCCTCCCTCACGAAGACACTAAATATGCAGAGAGTGATTAATTGTGATTGAATTCTCTCACACACTAAGCGCTGTAAAAAAAAAGACCAGAAGTCAAGATATAAATTAAAATACACATAAGGTGTTATCTATAATTACACGCTCATCTTGGGATCAAGCAGAAATTAGAGATTTGTCTTGGAAAACACAGGGCTTCTTGAAAACCAGCAAGATTAATAAATCCCATCACCATTTTGGTTTGCTATCACCTGTTAAGTTTTACAGTGTAAGGATGAAGGATTCCCAAATAATAACTAAAAACTCTAGGAATAAAAATACAAGATAATAATACTGGAAAATAGAAATTAAAAAAAAAAAAACATCTGGGAACAGAGACCACGTGCAGGTAGAGATCATTGTCCATCCCCATGAACACAAACTACAATCAATGCACAAATCAATAAAAATCGAATACTTAATATAATGATTATTTACCATTAACTTACATTAAACAAACATCGTTCTGCTCATAAAAGATTAAAAAAAAAAAATTTCTTTTTGACCTTTAGTGTTTCTCTTATGTGGATGTTGGAACAACAATCGATGCAAATCGGAGTTTCATAGAATGCCGAAATTTTGAAGTATGGAGGAATTTTACATGAAAAATGCATAACATAAACAATAAAGTTATGCTGTGGTTTTGTCAGGTTATGTTCTCGAAATTGCCCACACAGTAGATTTCATATTCTTATGCAATCTCCAGAGATTATGCAATTATTGAAAATCGAAAAAGCCATCGCCTTCGGAGGAAATCACTGTATGTCAACAGAATCAGCAAAAATTTCCACCACAGTTACATACTTTACAGTCGAAAACCCCTGGAATCGAGGAAAAAAGTAAGTACAAGTTTTTATCTTCCCGATTTTTTCAACAAACGTTTTCAGAATTACTCGAAGTTTACTCAAAAACCAGATAGTGGAAAACTGGTTGAAGATTGAAACCAAGAAAAAAGAAATACAACCTCTTTTCCGAAACACGACTGGTACTCCTAATCAAAGACAGAACATGAAAACACAGAGAAAAGGCTATAGAATACCTGTATATTTCCCGGCAAGGAAGAAGGGTCTTTCTGTTTCTGGATTCTAAGAAGGTTTTGGGACTGAGTGATGCCCGTAAATCCGCTATATAGATAACCGTAACTACTATTGATTTAGAATAAAAATAAATAAATAAATAAATATGGATTATAGGTAAGTAACTAAAAAAGAAAAAGAAACGAAGTGAGTTGCAGTTAAGGGCGTTGAGATATAGGGCGGAAGACGGGCAGGAGGCCGCGGCGGTTGTTTTCGCGCCACCTAATTCAATGTATTACACTTGATAACCATACTTTTCATTATTATTTTTCTTTATTTTTTACGCAATTTATGGACGAAATTGACCCTAGAATTTTCTTGGATTGGCTCAGACTTTTTTTGTTGGGGGTGAAGGGGGTAGGTCAGCTCCAGGGTTAAAAGAGGGAGATAATAATTTTTTCTTTTTTTTTTTGTGGGGGATTTTTTTTTTTTCTTTTTTTGAGTTACCAAGATGTAGTTTTCTGGAAAGTAGGTGTACAAACTATGAAAAGATTATATTTGGCATATTAAAATATATTATTTGATATTCATTTTCAGTTTTGTTTCAAATGAAAGTAAAGTAAGAATGGAGTTTGAAAAAAGAAAAAGAAAGGTGTGATAATATATATATATATATATATATATATATATATATATATATATATATATATAATTTTAGTGAGTTTGTGGTTGTTCGAGGTTGGATAGAGGTGCAAGTAGTTATAATACTCGTCTTTTAAATTAATTAGAGATTTTTTGTGTTTGTAAAATTTAAAATATTATAAAAACTATCTAATTTCTTAAAATTTATTTGTACATTAATTAATGTGTATACACCTTCAATTATTCCCAGTATGCTAATACACAGTTATGAACTAACAAGAACTCATGAAAATAATTGCCGTGCATAAAAAGTTTAAAAAAAAAACATTATCAAGAAAACAAAGTTAACCTAAATTGCATTGTCCCAACCATACTTTGGAAAGATACTCATAAGTTTGATAAGGTGCAATGGGAATCATTAGTACACACTATTTAATTTATGATTTAAGCAAACTTTATTATTTTTTTAAAATATTGATTTTCATTATCAACAGTGGACAAAGAGAAATTGTACTTATGTAAGAAACCTATGTGATGGTGCATAAAAATCCAACTATCAACATCACATTAAAAAATTATATAGCTACAACAATTTATTTTTGAAAAAAAATAATTCTAATTGTCAATGTCATAAATTGTTTGTGTATATGATTCATCAATACTTTTCAAGATTATATTATTTTTCTTGTTTTCCCTCTTTGTCTTGCTATGTTGGCGATCAATCAAGTTCCATTCTACCTACTCTAAATTTATATAAAAACTAACTTTATTATATACTATATATATAATAAAAATATAAGAAAATTTGAGAGAGTGGGGATCTTTTTTATATTTTATAAGAATAAAATAAATATTCAGCTGATTATACTACGTAAGGATCGTCTTTCAACATCCACCAAATGAAAGAAAATTGGATTGGGATTTTATATTTTATTTTGTGTTTTATTTTTTATTTCAAGAGAATAGTCATACGATACATATATATAATAACATCATAAATTAATACATATAATGTATTAAATATTTTAAAATAGAAGATGAAACACCAAAATAATAAAGGGATTAAATTCAGCTGCGGAATTCCATTTCTTTTCTTCTTGAATCTTCGTTCTCTCTCTAGTTTCTTTCCAATGTGGGGAGTGAGAAAAGGATTATTCATAATAATGGTGTTGGTAAGAAAAGAAGACGAAACAACGGGACGATAAGTCACCATGCATTTTGGGCTCAGCAGTATTTAAATTAGGACCACTTTACTTTTAATGCAACAAACTCATATATGTTGATTTGCATGAACCACCCAATCTCAATGATAAATTTTGTAATTATGAAAATATACAGCCATTTCTTATTGTATAATCTGTATTTTCATGGGGAATAAATGAATTATAATCATATTTAATAATGTGAAAAATATACACACGCATGCGCATTATATATATATAGAGACAAGGAATTACATGGTCATGTAACACAAATAAAAAAATTACATGAAAATTTACTCAAAGTAAAGTCGTTTTGCTAAACTTAAAACGTTTTGACCATTTGTAAAATTTGTTTTATTTTAAAACAAAACAACAAAGATTTTAGTGCAAGTTGAATGAAGAGTGTACATATTTTCTCATCTTTATACGAGCTGAGATATCTCAATCTTATCGAAATGATTTGATAACAATGATACTAAACATATAATAAATAATATCCTATGAACATTCAAATCTCCTAAACTCACAGCACATGATATTATCTAAGCTTTTTCTTAAACAAAATAAATGTGTTTGAGGTGTTGCGTAGTATGCCAGTTGAAACTTTAATAGATTTGAATGAGTGGTGTTGAAGTTGACAAAATCTTCTTATTTATTTTGACTTTTTGGTCCCTCTAATATAGTATTTTTTTTTTCTCATTTAGGATTCTTTACACGTGTATAATGGATAAGTTATATCTATTATAAATATTCAGTCAGCTATTGAATTTGTATATACCGTGTTGGCTAATTATTATTTTTATTTGTATTAACAAATGTTGAAATTCCTTCACGTAGAATTGAATAATTAGATTTGTTATATTTAATTTATTAATTTAGTAGCCTAATTAACCCGAGCTTCATATCTTATTAAATGTAGAAATATGTTGAAACCTTTGTTATTGTGTTTATTTATCAAATCAAACTCAAATATTTTATTTTATTTAAAATAAGTGATATTTTAGAAATTTTAATTTTATTCAATGAATAGTAATATGCTTTCCTAATTGTTGTTAATTTTATTATAAATATAATATAAGGTATCTTTTATCAATAAAGTATTAATGTATATTTTTTATTTATTAAGGCTCCGTTTACTTTCTTAGTCAGGATTGGACAGAATATGACAGAAATTGGGATTAAACTCGGGATAGGGATAAATTCGAAATTTTTATCCTACGTTTACTTCGTAATATAACATTAGGATAGAGAAAGATAATTTTATACTATCCAACGATTACTTCGTGGGATTGGACAGGATAATGCGAAAATTACAAAATTGCCCATAATACATGATTTATATATGAGGACATTTTTGTAATTAAGTTTGTGCATAAGGGTAAAACAATAAATTTTCATTTCTTATCCCATCGGATAATTTTTATCCCAGTGGTTTAGGTCGGATTAGTATCCGCCGAATAATCCCGAATTTTGTCTTTTATTCCGGGTCGGCTAGATTGATCCGAAAAAATATCCAACGAAGTAAACACTGGATAACTGTGGACTATTTTTTCCTAACTAGGTTTATCACCCGAAGTAAACAGGGCCTAAAAGTATATTAGGTATTTGATTTTTTTAATATGCGGGAGAATTTTGAAAATAATATTTATTGTTGGTTAATGAATCTCAAATATCAAACCAACTGAAATTTATTTTTAGTTATTGAATGTCAAATCACGCATGAAATACTTTTTAGTTTGACTTTTCCCTACCAATGAGGACAACTTAGGATAGTTGAATAATACTAGTTTTTGGGGGAAAGAATTGTCGAGGGACGCAATCTTAGGCTACTAATTCTTACTTTATTTTATTTTTAAAAATTAAATTCAACTCTTTAGGGGATTTTTGTCCCCAAATAAAATAATCTCAAAAGAGACATATTAAAAAATAATTAGTATTTTATTAGTAATAAGCATTTAATAGACAACCTCCAAGTATTTTGATAATTCCTTTCCAGAATAAACCGTTTTGGATTTTGTTTCAAGATTAATTCTCAATGAATCATATAAAATATGTATGGGAGTGAGAACCAAAGAGGATATGTTAGAATCTAAAAATATATAATAAAAATTGAAATAAATATAGGAAATTATTACATGTTAATTAGCATTTAGTATTATATAGCTAGTGATCTTAAGTGAGATTACAATTTGTGATAAAATGAGGTGAAAATTTTAACTATGCCCATAATCATTTAGAGTAGAGTCAGCAATTTGAGCCCAGCCCGATGAGCCTAACTCGAACGGCCACAACTAAATGGCCCGGCCCGTTTGGGCTTGTGGGCTTGGTGGGCTCGGGCATGTTTGGCCTACGGGCTGGCGGTCCGGCCCGTCCATTATTTTAATTTTCTTAAATTTTGTTGTTGAATGCCGAGACCCTTATTAATAAAAATTTATTTTATTTCTATCATTGATTTTGTACGAGGGTATGAAAATTAAAAAGGTACGATAACTATAGATTGTAGCCAATTTTATAGCACAAAGAAATTGTTTAAATATTTGCAACTATATGTTACGTAGCATTAAAAATTTGTGAAATTGTGATCCATTTGATGGTGGGCCATTTGGCCTGCTGGCCTGCCGGTCCGAAGTGGACTAGACTGGGCCATGAATTTATAGGCCCGACCATAACACTTGGCCCACATGGGCCCAACCCCGGCCCGTGCCGGCCACCCGAATTGCCACCTCCAATTTAGAGTAGAAACTCTTTTGTCGCAGTTATACGTTGGATTGGGCCGTGCCATAGTTGTACGGTGTGATTGAGTCGACTTGACTTGAATATGTATAAAATAAGAGATCATCCATAAAACACACCTCTCACGAATAAGTCCTATTTTTCCCTGCATAAAACACAATAATTTTTAAAAAAAAAGATTAATACCCTGAAACAATCTTAAAATACTACCTCCATAATAGAAAAAAAAAAGTTATATTTTTCAAGAATACAATTTCGTTTAACGAAGGCACAACTTAAAAAAACATAATCCAAACCTATACATCTTATTTCATTTGTCAAATTAACGTATTCAATCATATAGAACTTGTTTGTAAAATAAAAATAATTCTAACTTTAATTTTAACAAATAAAACGGGACATTAATTTTCAAAACAAGACTTTCGTTTTAGAACAAAAACTATTTTAAAATATAACTTTTTTTTTTTTGAAATTGAGGGAATATAGTTCTTTACCATAAAAATAATATATACTTTTTAAATATTACTTTCTGTTAGACTAATTACAAATAATGTAGTTATAAATTGTTGTAAGTGTGTGTGTGTGTGTATATATATATAATATGCTCCACGTAGAGTGGTTTTATCCAATAAATAAGCAGCTATGTTCCAGTACTTGGAGTGAGTTTGTCGAAAATATAGGAGCAACAAAACAGTGTACAAAACAATAGTTATGCTCATATTGCAATCCTCGAGAAAGATGTCTTGGTGCAATCAATATACATTTCTCCCCCACATGTTATCCTTATAATATAATAACATCATAGGGCGCGTACACACATATATGCGGATCTGAACGACACGTGTTGTGCATTACAGATTATTAGTAATTTATGTTTAATTTTTTATCATAAATGATTACAAATAAGAATACATATATATGACTAATAATTTATATATAACTACATGTTTGTTCAATCCACAATTTAAAATATATTTTATTATATTAAAATATATGATAAATTTATATTATTATTATTATTATTATTATTATTATTATTATTATAAAAATGTGCATAATAATCATTTATATCTATTATACAATGTTATTTGATTTGAAATTTGATTTTTTTATATTATATTACATTACATTGCCATTCTATATTCTTTATTAAACAATAATGTGCACGACATTTTGAATTAAATGAACTCAATACAAATATTTTAACTCGCTAAAAAATACATAATATTATATAAATTAGTAGTATTGTATTAATATTCCCAAAAAAATATTTATATTTTTATCTCAAATTCATATAAAAATTCTATAAAAAAAATTCCACACTTTAAACATAATTATTTATTTCAATATTATAATATTGATATCAAATTAAAGATAAAAAAAAAAGGTTAATTTGATATATCATATGTCAATAATGTATTTGAAAAAAAAAAGGTTACTAAACTTTTTAAATATTAGTTAAAAAAGAGAGCGAGAGAATGGATGACACATGTCATTAGATTATGAAGACACATGTCATTAGATTATGAAGACACATGTTAAAAGAAAAGATATATTAAGTGAATATTGTATTTAAATAAGCAATATAAAAACCAAAAACAATATCATAATGACTTACGGTAAAAGAAAAATCCATGCGATTCTCCTTTTATATAATAGAAATAGATGTGCGCTTGTACAATGCATGAGATATCATATATTTTAGTTTATTAGTAATATATGATAAAATTATCTTACAATTACTATAATTTATAAAAAAGTTGTCATTTATATCAATTATATTTATACAAATAGTATTCGATTTGAAATATAATTTACTTATATTATATTATATTGATATTTTCATTTATTAAAAAATAAATTGTATGTTATTTCTAAATAAATTTATAATGTCCTGTTACCTAAAAGATCATGAAAAATTAATTAAATTGATATATCATACGTCAAGATTGGATTCAAAACAAAACAAAAATATTTGAGTTTTTTAATTTTAGTAAAAAAATTGAAAATATAAAAGAGAGGAGAATACACATGTCAAGAATGTAAAAATTCTCATAATTTTTTTATATTATAAAATGATAAAAGGATTAATACCATGAATAAATATATATGTAAACAAGTATATTATATCATGTATATCGTATGAGCGGATATCTAGTCCTTATTTAATATAAAAGAAGAAACGCTGAAAATAAGAACTACCCCACATGCCATTACCAAAATAAATTGACTAAAAAAATCTATATCTATTTATATTTATACTTTTACACTTAATATAAAAAAAAACCTTAAAAATATGTCACTTCAAAAAAATTTGTACATTTTTTACATAAAATATATTAGAAAAAAGTATATGAGAAAAAGTAGTTTTTTTTTTTTAAATTAAAAATTTAAACTTCAAATAATTTTTTTGTTACAAATTCAATTTTGACATGTGATATATCAAATTAATTGTCTTTTCATGATCTTTAATTTGATATGAATATTGTATATATTAAAATAAAATATTGTATAAAATAAATATACTAAAATATATTAATATTGTATATACTAATAAAAATAATAAATAGTTTTTATAAAATAAAATATATAATATTATTCAACCATTAATTAGTTGTTTTATTTTTATAAAAAAATTTATTGATCTTAAATATTTATATTTACTTTGAGGAATTATAATGGATTAGATTTAGTTTGAATTCTAACATTTATTTCGTTGTGCAATTTATTATTGATTGTATACATATTTTTTAGAAAATGACAATGTAGTATACATATCAAATTATACTTCAAATTGATATAGTGAAACCCTAAAATTTTCAATTTCTTATATATATTACATATTAAAAATGTTATTTAATATTTTATTTTATGAGTGTGTGTGTATATATATATATATATATATATATAAAGGAAAATAAAATGCACGAAATATTTAGAAAATGAAAGTTTTTTTTTTTGTATCATTTAAAAGAATGGTCTACTAGAAGATAGAATGAAAAAATGCATGTGTGTTAAATACTACAAATGTGTGTCAGTCACAACAATTTTTATTTTATTTTTTATATTTTATATTTTATAAGTATTTTATTTGCACCATAACCTCTTGCATATATAATTATATATTTAAAAAAATTCATATTACTTTACATTGTATAACATATTATAACAACAATATAATTTTATAACATATTATTAATATAATAAAATAAATTTTATTTCATACATCACACGAACAAACATCTAGTTATCTTAATGATTGAACCTTAAAAGCCATTTTGGACAGAGATTTCGAACCGTTGCAAGAGGTTTGTCGAACAAAATTGGTCACTATTTTAAGTTTTTCATCAAGTATTTTCAATTTTGAATTTTAGATTAGACTTTTAAAAAAATGGTCT
This sequence comes from Caryopteris x clandonensis, assembly GCA_028749325.2. NCBI lineage: Eukaryota > Viridiplantae > Streptophyta > Magnoliopsida > Lamiales > Lamiaceae > Caryopteris > Caryopteris x clandonensis. The sequence continues at coordinate 1,466,624 of JAPYKT020000001.1, forward strand.
ATTTTAATAGTGTGCCTCAACAAATATTAAAAATACTTTAACAACAACAACAACTATAATAATAATAATAATAATAATAATAATAATTTTGAAATTCAATAATAGATTAAAATAATAGAAGTGCGTTATTTATCTTAGCTGTTGGCTAGTAACTATATATGCACCTTCACTTGGTACACATAATAAAATTGTAAATGTAAACTTTTATAAATGAATTTTATAAATTTTCAAAGTAATTCCCTTAATAATGATATAGAACCGCAATAACTCAACACATTGGACCGCCCCACGGCTTTTTGACCACTTCTGTTCCCTTCTTTGAAACATTGCAAATCAATTTTTTTTTTTAATATTTCAAATATTTATATAAATCAGACTTTTCAATCTTCTTTACAAACTAGGGTTTTCAGTTTTTTCGTGACTGAATTCAAACTTCTGGAAACCTTCCCGGAGGGGAATTGGGGTTGCCTTGGACTGGCCGGCGGCCGCCGTTTGTCCGCCGGAGTACTTTGCTGCACCGAACAATAAATTAACATGCAACATTATTTGTAAAGTTACTTATAATTTATATTTTTACTAATATAAAAATCATCTATAAATAACAAATTAACGTCATTTTTTTTGTTTTTAAAGTAAGTAATAATTATGAAATTGTTCTTTTTTTAAACAAATATACAATTTAATCAATATTTCTTAGTTTTTTTAATGTTTTTTGTTGCGTAAAAATGTAGATAATTTTTCGTTCATAATTCTTTTGTCACATATAATAATTCAAATTAATTTTCTTTTTCATAATTTTAAATGTGAACAATATTAAATTTAAAGAATAAAATTATTAATCCGTTGATTATTAGAGTAGTTATTGTATATATGTTAAATTATTTGTATAAATTTGAGCCTTATATAAATATTAATTAAATAGGATTTTTATTTTAAAAAATCTTGATTGTGTTATAAAAGTAGAATTATTCAATTTTATAAAATTTAAAAATAAATTATGAATTATAATGGTTTAAAATAAAGCAAAGAATTTCCGAGATTGCAGGCCACGTTATGATGAGGACACATGCTGTTGTGGACCCACCTCCCTAACATCTTTAATTACAATCTTGTTTGTCTGAATCTCCTTTCCATGGCACATGGATTCGCTATGCTAAATTCTTTTGAAATAATTAACTGCACTTAATTAATTAAGAACAATGACCTCAATTGAGGGTTAATGATTACCTAAAAAAAAAAAAAAGCAGAATATTGACGCAGCGAAATTAAAATAAATAAATAAATATAAGACATAACAGAAATGGATGCTTTATTTATTTTTAGGCGAACAACATTTGCAGTTCACTATTTAACCTTCTAATTTAAGTAATAAAAAATAATTATCAAATAATTAAATTATTTTTTTAATAGATAAATAACAGAAAAAAATATAAAAAAAGAACTAAAAAAAAGAATCTTCCTTCACCAAATTGTTTTGCTCTTTTCTCCCTGAACACCATAAACTCTAAATTTTACAAGATAGATCAATATAAGATCAAAGTAAGAATCAAGAATCATTTGAAAATTTGAAAATTACATTTCCTCATGTTGTTTTCGTTGTTTTTAGTGATAATTTTTAAGGTTTCAGTCATTTTTTCTATCTAAATTTGTACTCACATATTTAACATGTTTAAATTGAACATGGCAACAAATTTTCGACAAAAGTGGTTGAATGTTTTTCTGGAATGTTTTCTTCGGGCTTAACATATGCGTAATGTTGGATCTAGCTAGTCAAATAGGTGCGGAAATAATCATTCCATCAAGTCAAATAAGGTATTAAATTTAAAAAAATAAAAAAAAAAAATTAGAATGAAGGTAGCACTATTAACAGTTATGAACATAATAGCCATCTGTGTGAAACCCTTCTAAGTTTGCTAAGCTTTAGTTATTTAATAATTTAAACCTAAAATCTCTTTGTGTCGCACATTTGATTTTTTTTTCATTTTTTTTCTTAATATTAATGTCAAAAAATAAAATAACTGACATTAGAACGAAAAAATAAAATAATCATTGTTTGATCAAAAATTTTGAACAACATGCACCATGTTCGACTACCGACATTGAATGTTGCATGTTATGTTCAGCCTCCTCATTTGAAGCATGCACTCTATTCGAACAACCAGTGTCAAACAACGTGTTTTGTCCAATTTGTGATTTTACATTTTTTCAAACTTAAATTTTTTCTAACTTGACATCCCTCTACAAACCAACATTTCTTAATCTAAAATATGCAATTGTAAAACATGCAGTTCTAAACACATCCCTCTTTTTTCTTTTATTTTCTTTTCTCTTTTTTCTTCACCCTCTATTTTTCATATTTTTGCTATTGTTTATTTTATTTTAATTAAAAAAATTATTAATTTTTTTATTTTAATATAATAAAAAGGGTATAATATAATTAAGTGGTTGCAATAAGATTTTTGAAGATATTTTTTTATTATTTGTGGATATATTTAGTAGTGGGTTACGTCAATAAAAAAAGTGTCTTTGTTTCTTTATAGTACAACCTTTTATATTGATCAATTAGATGAATTTACACGCTTATAAAATTCAAGGTTCGCACTTATAATGTTCACTTATTTTACTTATTCAAATGTATATAACTTATTTGTAAATTTTTTGTAATAAAAAGAGAGGTGCGATTATTTGCACCATCAAATCCCCAAAATACTACTCCATTTAAAATTGAACTTTATTTTTTTTTTTTACTAAATATCTCATTTTGAACAATTATACCCTTTTAATTAAAAAAATAAAGAATAAAACAAAAACAAGAAGAACAAGAAGAAAATAACAAGAAGAAGAAGAAGAAAAGAAACTTGTCGTCCCAATGAATCGTCTAAGAATCTTCAATTCTTGAATTTCGTGTGTTTTATAAATGTTTTAGATGAAAATATATATTGGGAAGGTTTTGGTTTGGACATTCGTATTTGTTCGTATTTTTGGCATTTTGTTTTGAATTCGTCGCACGCCTGCTTGTATCTGTTCGAAACTTATTTGTCGAACAAGGATGAGCATGTTGGCTTAAGGCAAATGCGGAACATCCTACGAAACAACTGAAGTGGTGTTCGACAAACGAGCCTTCGACAGATTAGACAATCAAATATTTGAGTATGAAGGTATTTTGGTCATTTTAATAGTGTTTAATTTTATTCAAATTTTTAAGGTGTATTTAAAAAAAATTAAGGGCTGTGAATAGCTGCATCTTTAAAAAATTATTTACTTTAAAAATATAACTTTTTTTTTCATAAAAAATATTTTTAAAACATTCTTTTTTTTTTTTTTTGGTGGAAGAGGAAGCATAACTTATGCTACTTACAAACTTTTATGGAGTTGAGGAGGTGATGGTGCCCCCTACCACTTATCTTATTGTACTAGATGACATAGACATATATGCTAAATAGGGGATGAATTAATAACTTAAATTACTTTTTATTTATTTGAAAAATTAATTATTAAACCATCATTGATTCTTCCATAATTTTAAAATACTTAGGATTCATTTATAATGAAGGAGTCGCTGATGTTGAATCACTTAGATAAAATAAAAATACTGGAATTAGAATAAAGTGATCATTATTAATTAATTTATTTAATTGAGGCATTTGTAATGATCAGGCCTCTGCATGAACTGCAGCATAAATGTTGAATTCGCAGACTTTGGTGATTTTTTTATTTTATTTTTTTTTGGTAAAAAAACAAAAAGAAAAAGGTTTGAAGGTTAATCTAAAAATTGATGATAATTAAGTGAGTGAAGACATGATTTGTTGGTTTTGGTTCTGGAACTAAAACCGTGAGGTTGGAATCGAACCAAATTGGCATGTAGCTGGTCTCGTTTTTTTGTTTTTAATTTCATTGTTTCTTGGAATTGCCAATTCGGAATTGGAACTCGCGATTTTGAACTAAATCATTGGTTTGGAATCGACTATTCTGGAACCGAAATCAAATCAGTTAGTTTTCAATTTTAATTTTAGTTTCGATTCTAATTTATAATTGGATCAATGGTTAAATCAAATTATTAATCGACAATTTTAATTTGAAACTGAAAGTGGGTGTATGCAATTAACCCGAGTAATATTAGACTGCCCCCTCTTTACATTACATCTTTATTTTTTCTCTATGCATTATTATACTCATGTAAACATTACAAAAAACAGAACGTACAATAGAGTAGAAATCAAAGGAGCCAACTGGCCCAAGACAAAATTGTAATAATATTAGGATAACCTAAAGGAGTAATTATCCCAAGTATTTAATTCTTGAATAATTATTAGTTTGGCATAATAATAAGTGTTTAAAAGCGTGGGTAACGCCACGTTTATTGCAGAAGAAAAGAATTAATGAGTGGAGGACCAAAGGCAAAATGATGTGTAGTCATGTGCCGCTATGAAATGACAAAATCAATTAGGACACAACATTCAGCTGCATCTTCCCACCAAACATTATTTTTTCACACCAACATTGTCACTTTTTGTGTTTTGACCTTTTTTTTTTTTTTTAAATCATAGATCGAATGATAAAAATATATCTTCAAATATTCTGATAAGATTAAATGAAGACATCCGCATATACGTGAAACATAAAATATAAAAGAAACAAAGTACTGGGTACCATATGAGGATCATCAATTAGATATGTTGACAAGCCAAACTATGAACCAAATAAAAAATAAATATTTTGAAGATGTAATGAATATTTGGAAAGATCCCACATTTATTTTAAAGTTTCTCAGTTATTCCTAAATATTTTAAAATAGATAACAAGAACTAGCAAAAAAGCTACCTTCCTCTTCTACTAAAACGTTCTTTTCCAAACCAAAGTACTGTTTGGAAATGAAGATTTCATGTGGGCTTTTGATTCTTTGGAAGAAAAATCATTTGAAATGATGTCTGTTGTCTTTTTAATATATAAGATATAATGTAAATTAATTATGATTCACATTAAATTTAGATTCAGATACACAAATTAATTGTACACAAGCGAAAATGAATACCACAATTACCAAATTTTAGAAAAAATTATCAAATCTAAGTGATGCCATTAAGTTGGCCTTTCAAGACTCTCAAGCTCAATTTGAGTTTATAAATTTTGATTCAAAATCGAATAATTTATATTTGGATGTAAGCACCCCTCTAAACTACAAAAATTTATGTGCATTGGATGAACCGTGCAAATCGATCTATAACATTACTTGTTTATTTAAAAATTATTACTATTAATTTATTATTTTAAGTAAAATAGTAATATTTTTTAAATAAAAAAATATTAATTATTAATTAAACAAATAATACATTAGGTTCCTTCACCGATGCACAAAATAGTCTCTCGTAATTTGTATATTTAATTTATATATGCTATTTGTGTAGCAAAGGAGAGAGCCCAATAATTAGATCCTAACTCTCGTCCAGCCCACAATTACTCAATAATTTAAGTATAATTATCCTCGTTGCAATATACTAAATATAATTAAACCTCATCATCAATGTCTATGAAATTATTGAGTCGGCAGTGAGGTAGTATTTAATTTTATACCATCATTCGACCTCTTATTAACAATCATAACAATGCTATTATCATCATTATTATTAGCTAAATAAATAAATTATTACTATTATTATTATCATTATTATTATTATTATTATTATCATTATTATTATTATCATTATTATTATTAGTGTTCAATTCGTATTGTCATTCAGTCATTTTCATATCTGGATACAACATTAGATAAGTTAACTTTCTAAAATATTTATTTTTTGGTACTAATTAACAATATTATGTGTTATAATTTTATCTCCTTTGATAAATTAGGTAATTAAATCTGTTGTTTCTCTTTTAAAGAATTAATCAACCTAAGCCCAAATATAATTAAATTGAGCTAAAACTGAGCCATCAAGCCCACCCAACATTGGTTTATGTTAAAGCAAAGTTAACCGTAAACTTCCATTTAAGCAGGCCACACAGCCAGCTGCGCTCAAGCGGGTCACAAGTTTGGGCTAGATGGGCCGGTTTCAATTGAGTTTCTTATAAATCATGTGGGTAGTAGATTGATAATATTATTATTTAATTAAAAAGTGTTAGTAATTTATCTCATTATTTATTTTCTATTAGTTATTTGTTTAATTTTTATAATTTTATTAATTTAAATTTTTTTGAGTTTTAAAATTTTAAATCAAAAGTATTAAACAAACATGATTAGCCGTCTCAACTTGAAATTCTTGGTCCCAATTCAAATATTTTATTTATGAGAAATTATATTTTTAAAAAACTTTATTTGAATGACATATATATATATATATTTTTAATGACATGTATATATTTTTAAAAAATTATATTTTTAATTATTTTAATTTTAATATTTATTATAATATTAAGAATAACGGTTGTTTGTTAAGATTTTTTAGAGAATTCCGTGATTTGCTAGAATATAATTGTATTTAGATTTTTTTAGGAAATCCCGTGATTTGCTTTATAATAAATTTGACATATACTATATAATATATAAAAGAACTTTATCAATCTATATATATATATATATATATATATATATATATATATATAAGGAAAGTACCAGCTAAAATAGCTTTGTAAATTTGAGTATATTTTTTCTTTAAACCATATATAATATCTTTTTAATTATTTAAAAATATTATTATTAGTAGTAAATAACTAATTTATTTGTAAATTAAGAAAGTTAATCTCACACTAAAAAATTGGAAGTGGTTTTGCAATTATAAAGTTAATTAACATAAATTTTGGGATTATGCATTAACATTAATTCTAGAATATATCAAAAAGTGATGCCTCAATTATTCATAATTTTTTTTAATTTCTTCAAGAAATAATATAATATAATAATTTGTTAATATATATATATATATATATATATTATATATAAAGAAAAATATCAGCTATTTATTGTAGTTGCTATGTTTTTTCCGACCGAAACATGGTTACTATAACAGGAAAATATGTATAACTTTGCTCATATGCAACCTTAAAATATTATAAATTTCATATAATTTTACTTATATTCATAGTTTTATTCTTATTCATGCATTGATCTATTACTTTTAGGTGAATTATATATAATTACTTTCTTAATTTCAAGACTGGATTTATTCTATTTTACCCATTATATAGTTATATGATTTATATATAATATTTATATGTCTTATTATAATCATGTTACATATACAAATTATTGAATATAATTATATATTTTTTATAATATCAATTTGATGTATTTTTAAATTTAATAATATTGTACTATAAAATTATATGAAAATAATTCATAAAAAAATTAATATATCCGTGCATTGCATGGAAGAACTTACTAGTTATATATATTGAATAATTAACTTCTAATGTATGTATGTGTGTGTATGTGTAATATGGTTGTCAAATAAAATATGGTGAAAAGAGAATTAACTAGACACATTGTTTTTTTTAGACAAATTGGAGTTAACATAAAAAGTTATAAGCTTTTGAAGATTTTTATGAAAATAACATAATAATAAAAAAGATAATTAAATAAATATATTTAATAGATAAAAACTTGACAATTAATAAATATCATAGATACCATAATATATATATATATATATATATATATATATATATATATATATATATAGATATTGATATGGATTTTAATTAAAAAAATAGATATTATAATTAAAAAGTAGTTTAGTATTTATGTGTGTTTAGTAAATTAGGTTATTGAATCCGTTGTTTCTCTTTAGTGAATTTATAAACCTAACCCCAACTATAATTATATTGGGCTTTTCGCGAAAACAAACAACTAAAATTGAGCCCTCAACCGCACCCTTAGTTTATTTTAAAGCAAAGTTAACCTGTAAACTTGTTTAAGCAGGCCACACACCCAGCTGGGCTCCAGTGGGTCGCAAGTTTGGGCTAGATGGGCCGGGTGGCCGGCCCCGCCTGTTCTATTTAATTATTTTTAGTTTTACATGTAAGAATGCTTTATAATATATATATATATATATATATATATATAGATACATACATATAATAATTAGTTATATTATGTACATGGATGTTTCTAATAACATCACAAAATCCTCATTTTACACTACATTACTTTTAAAATAAAAATGAATAATAATATAATGAAAAAAATACCTTTATTTAATATTTAAAAAATAAATCTTGGTTTCTTCCTCCTCCTATCTTATGTATCCTTGACAGCACAGGCCTCCATGACCATTGTTGATTTGCCTCCCAAACTAATTGCTAAGACGCAGATCCCCGACGGGTCTTCATCGGAGGAAGACAAAAAAATAAAATTTATCATGTTAATTAGCCGCGGAAGAAATAGAGGTAAGGTTTAAATCTTAAAGATAGAGTTGGAGAAACTATTGAAAACATTGAACATCAAAAGATTAACAATAGTTGTGGAAGTCTGCGTTAGAGAGTATCCATAGAAGAGAAGGAAGGGGAAAAAATCATATTTAATTTTAAAATAAAAAATAAGGATATTTTTATCATTTTATTATATTTTTTATTAAAAATTATGTGGTGTGAAGAAAAGATTTTGTGGTGTTATTAAAAACATTCAATGTATATATTACAAGACTATAACAAAATATATATTTATTAAGTATCTTGTGCATCATGCACCCAATGCACCCAATTCACAAGGTAACAAATTAGTAATAATAATTTTCAAGCAAATAAATACTATTTTTTAGTTAAACAAGTAATATTCTACGTACAGTTGCAATTTACATAAGCTATAGTGATATTTATTATATTGTTATATGTTTTTATTTAAACACATTTATTTTACCATTAATATCAAAGAAATACATTAATTTAGACTTTTTGTTTACAATGCTATAGTTAAATTGATTGTAATTTATTTACAAAAATGATGACAATTTATTATCCTTAAATCAATTATTTTATGATATTTTCTGTGAAAAAATATTTTATAAAAACCGGGCCGGGATGGGTTAGGTTGGGATCGACGAAATTTAGCGGGTTGCCCACGCAACTGATAGTTCTACTCCCACATTATAATATCGTACCAATAAACGCAACACATATTACAGTATCTCATATAACCACGTTTTTATTCTTACAACCTCCGAACGAATCATATTTGTATAACTATTTTTAATTATATAAACAGGTTTTTTCTTTTTCGACCAAAGAATTATTACTTAGAACAATAGGATTAATCAATAGCCACAGACTGTTGCCACTAAATAAATAAATAATCATTTACAAGCAGAAGCGGAGATTAGGGGGAGGAGAACAATTCAAACTCCCAACATTCTAACCCGTAGAGAAGATTAGGTAGGATCTCACCATGTAGCTCGGTTAATTAGACATTCTATCTCGTAGAGAAGATTAGGTACCACCTCACCACGTAGCTCGTTGAATTAGATGCTTTAATATTTGACAAATCCAGCATTTTGAGCTTTGCTCGGGACTGAATCTATGCCACTCTCGTACAGACCAAGATTCCGGGCAACGGCAAAGCCAGCATGCATTCCATCAACTGCAGCACTTACAATTCCACCAGCATACCCTGCACCTTCTCCCACTGGATACAGCCCTTTCAACGACGTGCTCTCCCAAGTATCGCTTCTCCGGGTGATCTGGACGGGAGCACTAGTCCTCGTCTGCAGCAAGGAAACAAAGAATGGCGCCCAAACAGAGAAATCAGCAATTTGTTGGCTATTGGAAGTATACAACAACAAACTAAGCCTTTGTTCCACCACAGCAACTTGAATTATGACAAAATGAAAAATATTCAAGTAGGTAATAAACTAAGATGGGAAAATGCCGATTTTAGGTTCTTGTACTCTTTTTTCCCCCTTCTGAATTGGTCCTTATATTATCAATTTTGTTGGGATTAGGTTCTTGCACTCGGTTTGTACAAATTGTGTACTTAAATTGAGAATACAGGGGGATAATGTTTACATATGAGACTGAATTAAAATAGATAAATAAATAAATGAAATTATAGGAACCTAATATTGGAAGCAAAGAAATCAGCAATTTGCTGGCCATTGGGAGGATCAGAATGTGAAAAAAGATTCAAGCAGTTAGCTTTACTCAGGTGTTGTACCTCGACTCCATGAAGAAGGGCGCTGCTGCAGACGAATCCAGGCAACTGTGAGATTCATGGCAGTCAAGAATTTTAGGTGTCAATCTTACAGTTTAATTTACATAAATGGCGATATTATGCAAGGCAGAGAATATAAATCATGCAAGAAGAATGAGAGCAAACCTCCTCATCAAACATTGAAATTGCATGCTGTAAAGATCGAGTGATTTGAAGGGGAAATAACTCATGAAGATTCGCAGCCTTTACCCCTAAGCGATAGCTTGATGGAGGTACAGATGTTACTACAAAATAAAGTTAGTTGAGATAAGTCTTCAACAAATTAGATACTGCAGCTAAAATGTAGGATTTGTATTAAAAAACAAAGAAAGAAAAAACAGTACTTCACCTGACAATCTGTTGTCCAGGAAGTCGGTAACTGTTTGCACCGGAACCACAAAGTTGCCACCACCCATCTTAGCAGCTTTCCGCTCAAATATTCTCTGTAGAGGGGATAGATAATGTCAAAATGCAGAAAAAGAAAGTTTAAAAATACTAAATTAAAGAAAGAATCATTCATTTAGAATAGTTTTCACAATATTAGGTCCTACTGTACAAATGACTTTAAAAAAATAAAATTTAATGGGAGATAAAAAGAAAGTACAAGGAGTGGGGGTAAGAGTAAGTTAAGAAGAACCAATAAATTAAGAAAATATGAATTGACATATTTCGATCCAAAACCAAAATTACCTGAAACTCAACCCCTGCCAGAGGCCCATACAAATTTAAAGCCTCAAAATCTTTAGATGACACAGTTACTACAAGTGCTGCATTTGCCCACCTAGATGAACGTCTAGAAAATGACATGCCATTGACACAAAGTTCTGATGGATCAGTGCTGGTGAGAACCACCTGCATACAAGTTTGAACAGCAAATTATTCGATGCGACACTCAATTCTAAGGCATCAAACTACATTGAACCAGCCCATTGCTGAATGAGCTTTACTGCCATTATTTATAGATTGTAAGTCACATGCTCGTTAGATGCAGAACATTGTGTTATGACTGTAATGAGGTGAGTAAATGCACTTTTTCGTAAGGAAGTCAAAGTGAGATTGGAGTTCTATGGATTTCTTTATTACCCATTGATCATTTTCAACCCACATCTCCTTCTAACACATTTTGGATACACTTAGCTGAAGAATTTTTATTCCAAACCACAATTTATATTATTACACCAAATTAGATCCATGTCATATGTCTTCAATAGTTAAAACAATCTTTTGTTTAATAGAAGGTAATTTTATACAGCTATATTTGGAGTATTTAGAAAATGTCTCATCTGGAACTTTTGAAGAAGGATAAAGTGGTCCTAGTTACTCTTCAAGGCAAAATGACAAGAGGAGTATTTTCTAAATGCATGCAGAAAGAGGTATAAAATAATTAAAAAGATAATTACAGGACAATGAATGTCATAAAGTTTACAGGATTCATGACAAGCTCTCAAAGATAGAATATATTCGTATTTTTTATGGCTTACTGAGTAGCCTCTTTTTGACATTTTGCAGTAAGCGTAGATCTTAGATGCTCTACATGAACTCCATATTAAAATTTTATAAAAATATACTAAAAAGGTTTAAGACAAGAATAAGATATTGACAGTTATACATTGCTTTTTGTCATCTTATCGAAACCCCATAATAATTTTTTAAAAAATAGCCACTCTTTCTCAACATAACATTGCTAACATAAGGACCAACAAACACACGCAAACGCAACGCCATGCAGCTTTGTCAAGATTTTAGTGTTTGTGTAATAGTTTACTAAGAAAATAGTTAATATTCAACTATTCAAGGGTAGGATACTTACATGCCAGAATAGCACTTCCCATATACATCCAAGGTCAAAATAGGCAGTGTGTGAGAGAAATAAAAAAGCAAAAGATAAGTAATTTATAAGCCAGGCTATAGCACAAGGATGAGATACAAGGACAGAAAGAGTGATACCTGGCCTCCAGGACACATGCAAAATGAGTAACAACCACGAGTTATTGGCTCCATATTTGAGGGTATATTTCCATTGACGTACTCAGCGACCTGGTAATCAGCTACTGGTACTTTCCCTCGGCCACTCCGAACCTCATCGGCTAATCCAGAATACTACATAGTTTTACACATCATTATGTTTAGATGCTTGTGTCAAATTGTTCACAAATGCAGGAAACAAGAAAACAAGGTGTATCAAGCACCAGTGCTTGAAGTGCAAAGGAAAATCTCATAGAAGGTTTGATTTTTGAAGGGGAATTTGCTTGACAAGATCCAGGTAAATATTAAAGCCCGTGCTTTGTCATTGCAGATTTCTTTATTGTATCGACTTAATTTCACGTATTTGAACATATAAAGTTAAGGAAAGTAGTGCAAGAACTGTTCCACAATCATGGAGGTGATTTTTATGCATCTCCTTATATTACATGTAGTGTCCAGATAGGATAGTATTAACAACCAAATAAATGTTCAGCTTAAGGATTTAAGAAAATTTAACCAATCAGATCTTAGCCAAAAACTACCAGATATATCCTACAAACTTCCAAGATTAGCTGCAAGTTTGTGTAAAATAAATTTTCCTAAGAACATAACTATAATTGACCTAGAAAATATGGCTTCACTTAACATGTTCATGTTTTCTACTGGAAGCTTCAAATACATCGTTAGGGAGGTTGAAGGGCCTAACTCACCTCGACATGCTATGAAACAGTAAGAGTATTAAAGAATCCAGATTTGTCTTACAATGAGCTCAAGTTACTGCAGCTTGAACACAAATGAAAGGACAAAACAGGTCGATTGGCAAGAAGCAAATAACTTTACAAGATATGATTTCGGGATTTTCAGACCTCAGTAGCTAATTCATATATTGACTGGGCTGTCATCTAACATGATCAGGTAATAAGTAATTAGATTACCTACTTAATATCTTCATCCAGGAATTACACAAACAGGATTGGCTATCCTTTTCTACGGCAAGTTTGATGTCATTTTCTAAAAGTTCAACAGTAATTTATTTAGTTTCTGTTTTGTGGGGTTGGCGGAAACATTCGTACTATGGAATCCTTTGGATAAGATCGTTCGTAGTTGCTGTTTCCGTACTATAGAATCCTTTGGATAAGATCGTTCGTAGTTGCTAACAGGCCTAGGAACACGGCTCTAATCATTAGATGAAACACCACTGTCTTTCACACTTCTCCCATTTATTTCATTGAAGTATTTAACCAAAAAAAAAAAAAAAAAAAGAACTCCCATATTCAACATCAACCAAGCAGTTGAAATGCTCCGTACTATGGAACCTTTGGATAAGATTGTTCATAGTAGCTAACAGGCCCAGGAACACAGCTCTAATCATTAGATGAAACACTACTGTCTTTCACCCTTCTCCCATTTTCATTGAAGCATTTAACTCAAAAAAAAAAAAAAAAAATATATATATATATATATATATATATTATAATAGAACCCATATTCAACATCAACCAAGCAGTTGAAATGCCTGTTTATGGCTTAAAATTGGGAAGCAGCAGACAGGTTACTCAAGAAGCCCTTTATCACAGATAGTGCATGCCCCCGCCATAAGCAATATAGTCAACAAACCTGTATATCATTTATCAATTGTTGGGGATGCTCTATCCGCAGGCCAACCTGTAAAGAAAAATACATGCATCAGATATCTGTTGGGCTTAACAAAAATTAACACCCAGAAATACAATTGAATAATTAAATGCCAAGTACAATGTTTGACAAAGTATGGTGTTAAACAATAAGTTCACTGATTGTATGCTTGCAGAATAAGATGCAACTATATTGTCAAGAAACAAATCCTGAGTTCACTTTTAACACTTCTGCGTTAATATTCTGCAACTAATCTCTGTAATTCAAAATAACCTTACAGCCTAAGATACAGCACACTTCTTTCTTTTGATCCTTACTTACACAGTCACATATTGAAAAAAAAAACATAAAACTAATTGTAGACATCAATTTCAAAATATTATTGTACGAAACCATTTAATATGCTTTGCTGTTCCTGAAATGCAAGCCTAGCAGGTACAAAACTCTGTTGCCAAATTTAAGGCTTCTAATTCTTCATTGTACCTTCCCATATAAAAGCCCAAATTCCTAAAAGAGATTATTACTCAGAAATACCATCATGCTTAATGTAATGATGCAAAATCACCAACTCTCAACCATTACCAATTGAGGCAATAACGCAAATAATAAAAATTTAATTTAAAAACAATCAAACTATTCCAGCTCTCATCTAAAAGTTTGCCAAGTCAAAATGAATACATAAAATATAGCAGATTGAGTAATTAAGTTGGAGCATCTGCGCCAAAATATTTAGTTCAAAGACATGATTCGCTGCATGTACATGGTAATTTAGGTGCAAAAGGAAAAAGAAACTCACAGCAAAATCTTTTTGAATGGTATCCACATTATGAGAAAGAAGCATTTGATAAGTGTCACGTGCGGAGTGGCCCACTGCAAGAACTACAGCATCACATCCCAAGTTATGGATAGTAGACTCAACGCCGCCTCTTGAATCACAAATTTTAACACCTACAACATTTTCAGCCTTCACAAGCAGATCATCTACCCTCGTCCCAAATCTGATATTCACCTAAGCATATTGATAAAAGAAATATAAATCAGGAGACCAAGCAAGCATCGACGGCTGTATAAATGCAGTTACAGCATCTGTTAATGGATTCCACAACCCATAATGGGACTCACACCCAATTCTTGAAGGTGTTGACGAAAGCTTTTTAGTAGTGGAACCAATCTGTCAGTTCCCAGATGAGGTTTCCCATCAACCAATATACTTTGTGGAGCTCCAAAGTGAACCAAAGTGTTCAAGACCTAATGATGCAAAAGTTAAATCAAGGGAAATGGTCACATATTGTAAGTCGAAAGAATCAAATATTATACATTCTACAGAAAGTGGCATCATATGCTACAGTTAGAGCAACACTTACAGTTAAAACACTACTGTTATTCCTTCCGATTCTAGTGACCAGCTTCCCATCACTCCAAGTACCTGCACCACCCTGTTATACATAAGTCTTAATACATGAACAGCAACAAGAAGTGTAGGACATAGAGTAACAAGAATAAATTTACTATCTCCTTGTTTACCATATTCCTGCTTTGTCTATGCATAAAGGTTAAATAGATATGAAACCTTTTAATTGATCTAAGTCAAGCTATTTAAAATTCAACTTCAAACGACAAAGTTAGGAGGTTCATGAAATGCATTTAGCCATCTGCCATCCTGCATTCAATGTTACAAGATTAGGCCAGCAGTGAATTTTTATACAACGCAAAGCTAAGGACTTCTCCAAGGAGCTGAATTTCAAATGCTTGAGCTGGAAGTGAAGCTATTTCAGTGCTCCTCTTTTTGACTGTCAACTGGGTCAACTGCTGGTGCATATAAATTTTCGAATCCAGAGACGTTGGATTTGCATAAAAAGCGCAAGGAAAAATGATGCAAAAACATAACCAATGACACTAGAAACACCTTGAGTTACTAATTGAATAAAGATATGACCTCTCCAAAGCAAAAATTGCTCTCCAAGTGTAATATTCGACGGACCACCAAAGCACCGATATCACGTCCTCTTTGTTCAACTGCTTCCCCTCTTTCTATGAGTGTAACATCTGCACCAAGTTCAGCAAGCACAAGAGACGCAAACAATCCTGAGGGGCCACTTCCGACGACTACCACTTTGGGTTTTCTGGTTCCAGAGGACTTGCCAGATCCCATAACGTGATTGCTGGGGACAACTCCAATAGAAGATGCTGCTTCATCTATCTTTTTGCGATCACATATTATACTCATCAAATCACCAGTGGCACTGTCGTGATGCAGAAGTTCAAGACTCCCAACCTTTGGTTCCAATTCAGAAATGAACTCCCAGGTATGAGGCTCAAGGCTTAGAAGGTTATCTACATCCATATCAACAGTATACACAAACTTTGGCTCCTTCTGCAACTAAAGTTGTTCAGAAAGATTAGCTGGTGTGAAAATGTTACCAGTTAAAGAAGCACAATAGAATAAAGAACAAATCCACAAAAATAAACAGGTATGAAGAGTTATTCTCTCTTGAAAATTCTGAAAAAGTTGCAACTTTCCAATTTTGTTTTGATTTATCTAGTTTTCTGTTCTACAAGAGGCATGAAAAGTCCAGAGAGACTGCCACATTTCTCTACATAAAATCTTGGAACACATCTGATCAGTTGGTTCTGAGTCCAAATAGTATTAACAGATCACAAGCAAGATATGCCTAATCACTCTTTGTTCAAAGTAAATAAAGAATGTGCTAGTAGGTGATCAAGAGAATTCAGAAAACAGAATCCTTGTTTCAATCATTTGAAGGTATCCTCCCAATTATATGTGAAGCTTATGCTAAATGTGGAATAAATTGGATAAGTTTTTATGCTTAGATATTGATTCAAAGACAAAACTTCTAATTTATTTTCCTTATACTTCTTCTCAAATCTTGCTATCATGCAAATTTAACTAAACCTATAGTTTCAATGGGTGTTTTCTTATGAGTAAATGGGCGCCATTATATTTTTCTATAAATTTTCCTTATGATTGTCGATGGACTATTTTTCTTAGATTTAGATTAACCTTCAGATAAGGTATTTGTTAAGCTGCTTTTAGTAGAAAATGAAGATTTTTCATGCATGCTTGAATTGCATCACAAAGACTTGAAAAGTCGGATCTACTTTATATCTTCCTAAAGGGTCCTTTTTACAACATTGGAACATAATTATTTTATGAAGATAGTTATCTGATAGGAATATATTCTTGGTTTCAAAGGTTACCCCAATATAAAGTTTCTGTATCAGGTGCTCCATAGGCATTCTTGTATCAACCAGTCCATTTCAGTGCAGCACGAGAGGTTTCAAGGGCATGATGATGAGTATACACTAAAAGAGGTATGGATGCACATTGAAGGCACATTACTTTATAGATTATTATCAGGGAGATGATAGCCTAATGGGTTAGAACAAGATTATGTTTCCCCCTTCGTTTAGATTACTTGGCTCTGAATAATTTAAAAAATACCCTCTGGCTGGTTTGTGTTCTATTAATTACAGGGAATGGACTAGTATAAGTGAATTAAAGGGGTACGCTGGTCTCCACACACAACACACGCACAAAAAAATACTAATACTAATAATAATAATAACAATACCAATAATAATAATAAAAATACACGAGAGTGTCCCAATTCCAGTTCAGTGCAGCACATTATCAATTAGCATTCACTATGGAGATAGACAAAATAGTGCATCTATGTGCTGTCTGTCAATGGATTATGGACAGCTTAATTTAAGAAATCTCTCACATTGGGAAACTAGGTCCAACAAAAATCTCAATAATAATTCGTTTCCGTCATTCAATTAATAATTGACTTGGAAATTCAATACCGAAAAATTACAGACAAGCATACGCTAGCAAATTGACATTTAAGGAATAATCATAATGGTATACAAAATCCTTTACAAAATCTACTTACCCTCTGGATTAAGCCGTATTAATTTTCTTTCTATCGTAAGGCCGCTGAATTGGATTTGCGCTATAGGATAATACCAACATTAATGTCGCCGCTCTATAAATTTGGGAATTCAGCCCTAGGAAGGTCACAACAGCCTTTCTAGGTTTTCCGCCGCTCTCATTCTTAGTGCTAGGGTTAGTTGTTCAACAATGGCGCATATCCTCAAGATGTTGAAAAACTCTTCAAGTGACAACATCGAAGAAAAAAATAGAGAGAAAAAAGCAGTTAAGAGAGGCTGTTCATCCATAGATTTGAATCAATCTTTGGAAGATACGGATCCGCAGTTAAGTTTCATACTTAACTCCTCGGACACCGTCCAAATGAAGCCTTCAGAGGCATCAGAGCCTCTGCAAGGTGAGCAGGTGGTGCTCAATGAGGAAATAGAATTTTGGTGCAACTTTTGCACAAAGAAGTTCCCTAATAAGCAAGCATTAGGTGGGCATCAAAACGCCCACAAATTTGAAAAGGCCAAGCGAAAACGTGTTTCGCAAGGGCACGAAGGTAATTTCGGATATGCCAGTAATGACTCCAGTAATGGCATGACTTCCTTTGCTTTTCCTAATTCCTTTAATCAAGCTCTCAAAATGGAGAGCCCACATCACCCGGTGCAGGATCAGATGTATGCCCATGGCTATCCAGGTTCCATGTTCCCAATGACTCATGAATCTGGTGCTATCCCGAAGTCTCATGAAATTGGTGTTAACCAAAAGTCTCATGAATCTGGAGTTACCCAAAAGTCTCAATCTGGTGTTACCCTAAAGTTTCATGAATCTGGTGTTACCCCAATGTCTCATGTATCTGGTGTTACTCCAATGTCTCATGTATCTGGTGTTGCCCCAATGTCTCATGTATCTGGTGTTGCCCCAATGTCTCATGTATCTGGTGTTGCCCCAATGTCTCATGTATCTAGTGTTGCCCCAATGTCTCATGTATCTAGTGTTGCCCCAATGTCTCATGTATCAGGTGTTACCCCAATGTCTCATGTATCTGGTGTTACCCCAATGTCTCGTGAATCTGGTGTTAAGGGGCTCCGCAGGCATGGCAAAGGCCCTGCAAGTTCCCAATTTAGGTCATTCAAGGCAAGGATGGAGCAAGGAGCAAGTTCTTCTAAAGGAAAATCCATTGCCATTGCAGAGGATGATCGTGCTGAGCCCAACAGACAAGTCAACAATTCAGAGAAACATGACCATGAAGATGACCTCGACTTAACGCTCAAGCTTTAATCAATATTCCCTTTCGTTTTGCTGTTCTTGTTTTCTATCTATGGGCTAGTCCTGGCTTAGTCCTTTATTTATAATTTCTGTTACATCAATTTCTATCAATGGAAGTCTTTAAGTTTTTATATGTTTCATTGTTGAAAAAAAAAAAATTCTGAATGGGGTCATTGATGTGTTTAAATCATGTTATGGTACAGACTAGAATTAAAAAATAGAAGAAAAGAAGGCAATACATTAATGATGGAAAAAAAAAAAAAAAAAAGATCTATTCTCCATGTCGAAGGAATATTGACTAATTGAGCATTTTCCTTGTTTAAATTCTGGTATAGAATTATAAACAGAACTCATGTATCACCAATTCTTGTGTACCACTGTATTCTTCTTTCATTCAGACCTTTGTTTACTTTTCTGTTCCTCCCTGGAAACAAGCTTCCAAGTCATGCTTTACTTCCTTAAGCAACTACTTCAAAAAAAAGAAAAATACAAAACCAGAGGGGGCGCAGGGTGACGAAAAGAAACAAAAAGCACTTGAGTGCCCTTTTCTTATTCAGTGACAGAGAAGCATAAAATCAATACCACAGGAACAATCTCTCTGTTTAAAAGAACAATTTAATCAAATTTCTATGCTATTCAAGATATAGACCTCTCAAAATAGAACCAACTACATTTTTGTTTGGTAGAGTCATGCCATTCTCCTAGAGGCAACATCTATGCTATACATCAAAAACTCATATACGAAGTTCTTCAAGTATTGAGGCATCAGCTGCCAATCATACAGACAAGTCAATAATTGTTGTCCTCTCGCATTGTTGGCATTACATAACAATGTAAAATGACAGTGACCAACAATACCACAAAGGGATGCCAGAAAGATATACATCTATGCTATACATCAAACACTCATATACGAAGCTCTTCAAGTATCGAGGCATCAGTTGTCAATCATAATTCTCGATCAGACAAGTTAGTAATTGGTGTCCTCTCGACTTGTTGGCATTACATAATAACGTAAAATGACACTGGCCAACAATACCATAAAAGGATGCCAGAAAGATAGCAATATGTCATCACTAGTGTATGCTGGCAATGTAAAAGCTCTCCAGGTCATTTGTAAGAGTTATAGTTTGTAACACATATCAAAGGACAGGTAACACTGCCATATCCTATATTCAATCTCAGATTGTCAGACATAAATACCATTTTATCTTCATAACCTTGATTAGCATCTGCTTCTCTTATTATGGAACACAAGACAATTTTAGGTCTTCCATTTCACATGAATTATCTGTATAAGCTTATGGGTGCCCTCTGAAATTACCAACTATTTAAAAAACAGGTAAAGAACCTAGTGAATTGTTCATCAATTTTTTCTACTAAACAGAATGGCAGGAATACTTCATTTAGTATAATCACTCATCTACGGAATGCTTGTACATCAAAGATGTGAGTTGTGTGGCTCGAATCATTATAAATTATTCATCAAAAAGTACATTTGAAAGAAGAAAACAATGAAACATGCCATGATTACATCATTGATAATTCAGTAGTTCATTGATAAACGCATCATTATCCAGCTTCTACTTACCTTCCGTGCATCAAATGATTTTCTAACCACCGTGAACGCCTCTGGTGGCAACATAGAAGCAACCTACAGAATCAAATTTGAAATCAATACGTTCAGAAAGGGAGTGCAAAAAGTGAACCCACCCGAAAGATACTATGGAGTACATTAATAATAAAAATTATAGCAGCAATGACAATGAACAAGAATAACAATTCATTTTTCTAAAATTGAAAAACATGCCATGATACACAGTAAATGAAATTGCACTCGTATGAATCGACAACCCAGAAAAACGGGAGTAACAACTATTCATGATGAAACGAGGTATCGTGTGACAATACAATTTTCACCAAATTATACAACAAATGAGAAATTAAAAAAAAATTATATATATATATATATATATATATATATATATACATATATATATATATCGAAACCAACCACTCTTTTCCGTCAAAAAAAAAAAAAAAAAAATTAGAAAAAGAATTCAAAGTTCGATCGTTTCACCGGGAATTCGAGAATCTTGGCAATCTCTTTAAGCAATGGTTCAGACACACCCCAGAAGTCTTTTCCAGGGTCATCGTGAACTGAAACTCCGAGCCTAGAAAGCCTCCAAACTCCTTCGGGAGTTGTTGGTACGTCAGGTTTACTCTGTTTCTGCTGTCTCAACTTCTTTTTCTCTGATGGGTACCTCAATTTTCCTGTCCTTTTTGCTTTCTTAGCACATTTTATATGAAGAAATTGTGGGAACTTGTTAGGTTGTTTGGCAGTTGGAAATGGGAATAAGGAATTCGATTTTGAGAAGGAAAATCTGTTGAATAAACAGGTGAAATTGGGTGACGCAACGGGCATTGTCGGAGTTGGTAGAGAATGTTGTTCTCCGGGGATTCTGATAAGGTGCAAGAATTGGGTTTTAGGATGGGGTTTTAGATTTTCTTGAGGTCTATTTCTTCTTATTATTTTATTTCCATCTTTTCCAATAATTTTCTTTTAAGTATTCTCACATTTTCCCAATAAATTAAATTAATACATAAATTGTCTATGGATAGAGAAGTATTTTGCATCAAATATAATTATGAAATGTAACTGTTTTCTTCACCAATTAAATTTGGCTGTTAAAAACCTAAAATTTAGAAGAAATTTAAAATAGATTGAAGATCGTGATATCTGATTGACTAAATGGAGAGATAATCACAATGAACATGCTCTCAATCTAAATATCACAATATAGAATAAAAAATACAAACGATTCTCATTTATAAGCTTTATGTATTTGTCTATCGATTTTTTTGTGACTTGTCCAATGAAGTGTTACTTATAGTATTTAATTAGGCCAAATATGAGTTAAAAAATATATGTGATGAACTGTGTCTTGTGATGGAAGTAAGATACTCAACTTCACCTCCTCAAATTGGGTTACAAACTCTTCGTGCTCAACTTACCGGTAAACAATTGAAATCGTGAAGCATCTAAGTTTTTTGTAAATACATCAGCGAGTTCCATAAACCCTAAAATTGTTGTAGAATAATAAATTCTTTCTTTAACTTATCACAAACATAATGACAATCTAGTTAAGATGTTTGGTGTGTTCGTGGAAAATTGGATTGACAACAATATGAAGTGAAATTCATTCACATCATAGTGAGATAGGTGTAGAAATAGATAATCAAATATTCTAGGCAATGAAACTTATCAATTGTAGTTCAAAAATTATCATGTTTAAAGCTTTATGCTCCCTTCTTGTGAGGACCCATACATAGTATTTTGTTTGTTGGTCTTCTATGAGATAAGATAGGACTCGAGGAAAACACAATACCCTTAGGCAGTATTTGCTACACCTGATAAGGTCGGATAAGGATTAATTATCCGCCTTATCCAATGTTTACTTTTTAGGTTAAAAAAGTTCACAAATCCCAGAGCCCCTGGATTGGGACGACGACCGATAGAAAAATCGGTGATATGGTATCTGGACCAATGTGGTCGGATACTTAATCCCATGTTGTAAGACAGTGCTGGAATTACCTCTATACCCTCCAAACAAAACCAAAATAAACTTGTAGGCCATTTCGTCTCGAACCAAACATCAGAAATCCTAGCCGCGATTGAGAAGCCTCAAACATCATGGGTAGTTCAAACGGCGTGGGTAGATCAGCGGAAGTCGTCCCAATCCTAAAATCAGAAACCCTACTTCTTCTGAAACGGCGCAAATGACACACCTGGTGAGTGGTGGTGACTAATTCAAAAGGCGTCGGCGGTGCGGCGCATTTCGTCCCAATCCGAAAATCAGTAACCCTAGTTCTTCGCTGTAGCCGCAATCAAAACCAGCCGACAGTGCGGCGGGCGCATTTCGTCCCAATCCGAAAATCAGTAACCCTAGTTCTTCTGGGCAGCCGCAATCAAAACCACCCAGTAGTACGGCGGATTTCATCCGAATCCGAAAATCAAAAACCTTAGTTCTTTGGTCGAGCAGCAATCAAAAGGCGTGGGTAGTGCGCCAGATCGGGTAGATTTCGGATTAGTTGCGGGGTGCTGCCGCAGGTGAGTCGAAATAATCTCTCTCATTTTTTTTCCTAATGTATGAAATCATTTCTTTGGTTTTGTTTACTAACTGGTGTTTTATGAACTAGATGAAAAGAAAAAAGGCCTGATTTTGCGGTGGTTGTGAAGATTTTCCAACGGGAGTTCAGCGGTTTCATTCCTCCGTGTTGATTCACCCGGACGTTGAGGTAAAACAAATATGAAATAACTTAGATTCACTTTCATATGGAATTCTGAGGTCTTAAAATGTTGCATTCTACCGTATTTTTTGGGCGACAGTTGCTTCATTACATGTGAGGAATCATTTTGGCAAATATGCATGAAAAGATCGAATTTTTTTGGTATTGTGCATCAGTTGCAGCTACATAGGATGGATGTTTATTGAACTTAACAATTCTGTAATTAGTTGTATAGTATATTCTCTCTGTATGTGCGCATCCTGATGTGGAGTACAATATGCGTATGCTGTCAGTAGTGTTGTGATGATTTTTGTTTCATTAGATCTTTGGTTGTTAATTATCGATTGTCTGTAATTTTGTATGCTTTATATTATTTTTTATGTCAATTTTTGGGTACTTGCAGTTTGGTTTGTAAAAATATTTTTGAAAATATTTTGGTACAGTTCATGTTGGTAATATTATGCCCATTATGCATTCCCCAGATATATAAGACGGAAATCTTATTTCATCCTAATAATTGTGCAATTTGGTGTGGTTGTTTATTTCTGTTGAAGCGTTTATTTATGCTACCTGTTCTCATTCTGATTCTTTTTTATATCATTATACAAATGTAATATATTTGATGATGTTGTTTACACTATATTTGAATTGATTGCTTGATTTGATTCATGAAACGGAGACCATGAAATGCATGAAAATTTGCGTGGATAAGTTCATTCATGCTCCGAAAGGCCTGGTAAGAGAATCCACACCAAATTTCTCTTTGTAATCTTATAAGTTTGTACTTGTAGATTTTGGTATCATGTTGACTTATAACTACTTTGTTCTTATTCAGCGATTGCCACCAAAGTTTACACGCGAAGTGGGTGGATGGTTCCCAAATCGTGTTGTACTGCGCAATTGTGTCGGTTCTAGTTGGACGGTTTTGACTGGTTTTGATTATGATGGCACCATTCTGCTGAGAGACGGTTGGGCTAAGTTCCGAGATGAGAATAGAGTCACGCATCAGGATATTTGTCTGTTTTATTATGATGGTGAAGGGAGTTTCCATGTTATCATGTTTGAGAAAAATGTTGTTCAGAAAATGCCTTCAATCGGCCAAGGTTATGTGTGTATTAATTATTTTTTAATTTAGTCATTTAATATTTTATAAAAGTTTGATGACTGAATGCATTGTGATCATGTAGGCCATTCCGATGGAGCCATTAACTGTAAGAGGTTCTTCAAAGTGTACTACCAAAAGAACTTAACCCATCCTGTCAGTGAAATGGTACGTCGCTCGCTTTGTTTTCTTCTGAACTATTGTGTTTCATTTTAGTAATAGCCCTGATGCAATTAATAGACCGCTTCCAGTGTTCTTGTGAATTTTGTAATTGTAGGTGTTTGACTGTTACCTGAACAATAGGTAGTTGACTAGCTGTTGTGGTGTAGTTGAGAAGGGTTTTTAAATTGTTGTCTTTATTTATTGAATTGTATTTTTCATTAGTTTGCCCTTACTTAAATTAGTTTACCAATAAATTTAGAAGAAATTTGACAGTTTGTGGGACAGTGCCTCGCCTTTAATATAAGGTGCATAGCCTGAAATTTTGTTTACATGGCTATGTTTTAACACATTCCTGCAATAATTTATTGAATTTTTTGTGTTGCACTGATATTTTTATTTCATAAATGTTAAAATTTTACATGTTTTGTGTAGGCTTTGCCTCCAATGTGGAGGCACAGTATGTTTACTCCATGTCCGGGGTCAGTGAATCTAGTTAAAAAATTTGGTGTGCGGTGGGTTATTGAGCTGAAAATAAACTCTAGTGGATGTTTTGTGTTGTTGAATGGATTCCAACAGTCCCTTGTGCAGAATCGAATTACGGTTGGAGAATTCATGTTCTTCAATGTTGTGGGTGATGGGGCTTGAGGGTAGATATATTTGAGACCAGTTGCTATGAAAAAAATGATATTATGTAGGATTATATACCACATGATATAATTGAGATATCAGACACGGATGAAGGTGAGAGAGAAATTCTTGTTGACTTTGGGAATGTTAAGACTGAAAATGCCAACGGGGATGAAGGGGATCATTGTATGAGTGCTGTGGACAGTGATCGAATGGGAAATGTGGACCATACTGCAAAGACTCCATTCGTTGAAGGCGAAGGCCCTGGAGATGGGGCAATGGATGAGGACATTCAAATTCAAAGTGGCAGTGGCATGGTTGCCCAAGCTACAAATTTGGAGGATGAGGAAGAAAGTGATGAAAATGAGGACGTAGGAGGTGAGACTGATATTGAGTTCCTGACTGGCAATGTTGTTCACCCTGATGCATTCCCCACATATACGCTTTCGATTAAGCAGTCGTACTTCGATACTCCACGTTTGGTACATTTTCTTCCTATTAAATCTAGGTGTGTACATATGTTGAGAAAATTAAATTTTTCCGATCCATTTACTGTAGCTTTTGGAAGTGTGATTCACTTTAATTCTGGTTATCTAAGTTTAAAGTTGAATATACTCTATTTTTATCTTATAATATGTTGATGGTGTAGCCAATTCCCATGCATTTTTGGACTACTCATATTTCGAGAAAGAAGATCGTGGGGGAAAAGAGTTGATTTGATGATGAATTGGGGGACGTGGTCTGTTGGCTTAAATTGACAAGCATCTCGGATTGCAATGAGGCATCATATTTGCCGTTTTTTAGTAGACAATTCTATCATCATCGGAACCAGCTGTGTGTTCTAATTGGCTCCGACAAATAAATTAAGTTTCAATGTTAGAGTGACCGAATGAATTGGGGTTATGAATATTATGATTTACAAATTTTTTGAACATTTTCGGCGTGGTTATGTATGTGTTTATGATTGAATATTAGTTAGTATGTTCTGTGGAATGAATTCAGGGGACATTGGTTTTGATGTAGTTGATTACCTCCTTATTATATATGGCAATATATTAGTTATTGTGTGGGCCCTATGTTTGTTTGCTTAGAATGTGTATTATTTGATGGTTTTGTAACATATTTGTACATCATGTTAAGTTTCAGAATCAGATTTAGTAATTACTCTTACTACTTATTAAAATAAGATATTTCAATTTACAACTTTTCCATGAAATATTTTTTAAATGTTATACAACTGCTTCTACTTAAACCGGTAAAACCTGTTGTAATTATGCAGATTACAAAGACCTTTCATTCAAAGCATCAATTATGACATCAAATTTGTATGACAATATAACACATCTCCCTCGTTCATATTCATAAATTAACAAATGCTTCAAAAAAAAAATGTCCGATAATGATGAAATGAATTATGTCAGTAAAAAAATTTGCTAATTTAATTGAATTTAAAATTCGATTTCTGTCTTACATTGGTGAAATACTATAATATATATATACTGAAAATGTGCCATATTTATATTTACTTAATTATATAGTTTATATAATATATTTTACAACATATATAAGTTATAGCTGAAAAAAAAAAAACAAAATTGTAAACATCAAAGTCGCGCCTGGGCCTGCTAAATGCGATTTCAAGCCTGAAAGAAAAAAATTTGTGTCCTGCGCACCCTTCCCCCAAATCCAATTTTACATTTCCCAAACCTGCGCCCACTTCTTCCTGACGATGGGGTTCGAAACCCTTCCTCCATAAATTTCGATACCCTACCTTCTTCACTGTTGTGGGTCGGCGCATCTGTACAAGGGCCTCAATAATCAGGTTACCGTGGCGTTTGAAAGTGGCGTTCTACCGTCGACGGGCTCCCCCTTAATAGAAACCCATTTGTTGTAAGAACAGGTAGTCGCGTTACCGGTGGGTCATGGTTTTCCTGCTTGTTTATCTGATATTAATGTATATTTTGTGTTGTTTGTTAGCTTGATTGTTTGTATATTAATGTTTATCAGTTTGAAAGTCCGTATGCCAAATTTGGGATTTATTCCGAATTCAGCGAAGCTTCCCATAATAACTTACATAATTTAATCCACATATCATCCTTTCGGTTTAGCAAATCAATCGTCAGCTGAATAATCATTTGTACTCTGAAGACACCCTCCAAGGTAATGCTATGGTTATAAGGTCTTCTGAACATAGTTATGATCATTGATTGGAATACATCTGTATCTCTTCCATTTTATGTTAAGTATACTGTTGGAAATCTTATTTCATCCTAAGCCTGTGCTGTATCTATTTATGGATTATGATGGATCTACATAATATTATAGTACGTGGAGGGAGTACTGACGAGGAGATACTTGTTGTATTGCATGACATACTGAATGCATGTATCACGTTCTGTAATTTTGTGTGTATCTTCTATTTTCACAAGAGACATGTAGGTGCACTTAATGTTTCTGCAGGTATGTGTGCACGTTATAGTCTTGTGAGTAGGATTCCCAGGCAATTACAATATCTGCGGCATGTGATAGGATTCTCAGATCAGGACTGCATATATCATTTAAGAATGAAAAGAGGTGCATTCTATCACCTCCTTTACATGCTTGAGACGAATGGTGGTTTGAAACATAGTCGCAATAGTAGCACAGCCAAACAGTTGGCAATGTTGCTGTCTATTCTTGCACATCACACAAAAAATTGAATTGTTAAGTCCAATTACAAGCCTTCCGGTAAGACAGTTAGTAAACATTTCCATCGAGTCTTGAACTCAGTGATTCGATTGCATCCCTTACTATTGGTCAAACCAACGCCAATTAACGAGAGTTGCACCAACGAGAGGTGGAGTTGCTTAAAGGTACATCATGTGCTTGGATCACATCTGTTACGTAACTACAAAATGTTGCATTTTCTTAACGAATTAATATCCAATTTATTAAATCAGGGATGTTTAGGGGTATTGGATGGAACATACATCAATGTTACTGTGCCGAAGGAATGCCGGGGACGATATCAAAATAGGAAAGGACATATATCTGTTAATGTCTTGGGTGTTTGTGACTTCAATATGAATTACATTTATGTTTTAACTGGTTGGGAATGCAGTGCTGCTGAATCCAGAGTACTTCGTGATGCCGTATCTAGGCCAACTGGTTTAAGAATACCTCAAGGTACTTTCCTTTTATTTCCATAATACAAATTTGTAAATAAGTTTCCAATTTTTTTAGATCCTATGCTAACGGCGCCTATTTTTTTATCCACACAATGTCCACAGAAAATTACTATTTGTGTGACAATGGTTACACGAATGAAAATGGGTTCTTGACACCTTATCGTGGGATGAGGTACCATCTAGATACGTGGGGGGCTGGTACCTCGGCCCCCCAGAACAAGGAGGAGTACTTTAACATGAAGCACTCTAAGGCTTGAAATGTTATTGAGAGGTTATTCGATATTTTGAAAAAAAGATGGGCCATTCTCAGAAGTTCTTCATTCTACCCTATTAGAGTCCAAAATCGTATCATCCTCGCTTGTTGTCTGATCCACAATTTTATCCATAAAATAATGATTGTTGACCCTTTAGAGGAGGAAGTACCAGAATATCTACATGAGATGAATGTGACAGGGGATAGCTACATAAACATTGTTGAGAACACCCCCGAATGGACGGAATGGCGTAATAATTTGGCCGGCACTATGTATAATGAGTGGACTGGGTCTAATGTGGAATGATCCGTTTGGTCCATTAACTGGCTGTGACAGTTTTCATTGGTTCATTTCTGTTGCGAGTGTAATACCACATATTATGGATTTCACATTATTTACATTCTGTTTCATTGAGCGGTTCACATTATGATATTCAGAATTACGTTGTTGTTTGTTTTGTTTGCTGATATATTGCTGTGATATCTTTATCTAGACAATAGTCTGTTGTTGGATGAGGGTAATTATCTGTGTTATTTTGAGGTGACGGACTGCAAAATCTGGACATGAAATTAACTTCACCTTTCTTGGTTTATTTTCTAAATTTTTTGCATATAATTTGCAGGGTTATGGAGGATATGAGTTGCAGCGGTGAAAGCAGTCGGGTTTCAAAGCAGACATCGACAAATAGGCATGTTTGGAGTGTGCGTGAGGAACAACTACTAATCCTTGCATTGAAGAAGATAATACAATAGGGATGGAAGTGTGAGAATGGATTTCGCATCGGCTACCTTGGTGCCTTGGCTCAGTACATGAAATGACATTTGCCGGGCACAGATCATCAGGCTGATCCTCACATTGGCAATAAAATTCATGTTTGGAAGAAGCATCACGGCAGCCTGCAAACCATGCTCAGTCGATCAGGGATCGAGTGGGATGATCAAAACAGCATGGTTGTTGTCCATGATGACAAAGTGTGGGATGTGTACGTTGCGGTATGTATTCATTTGCCCCTAATGCAACATTTCATATTTCTACGAATGTTGTTATTTATTTGTACATATTATTTACTACATTATGTGCTCTTGTTCACTAAAATTGTAGACGGATGCACATTCAAAGAGCATGAAAAACAAACCATACCCTCTCTAGAATGACTGGTGTGAGGTTTTTGGAAAGGATCGTGCCACGGGTGAATTTGCTGAAGATTTAGGTGCTGCTGACAAATATCATCTTGAAGTGGTGGACGAGAATGACATACGTGATCCTAATATGTTCATGTACACAATTTCAACTGATCATGACACAGCCTCTGGAGCTGAAGTGGGTGCGTCCAATCCAAAGAGCATCAGTAGACCCAAGAAAAGATAATGTGAGGATAGAGCAGGTGATGAAATGGTAAATCTCATGGGTAGGTTTTGTGAACAAACTAATGAGAATCTACAATCCATTGGCAAGCGTATTGGATACGAAGTAATGATGTCCGAGAAACGTGGTCGTTTATTTGAAGTATTGGGGAGTTTAGGTGTGTTGAGCATTGATCAGCAACTAATTGTCGCAAAGATGTTGATCAACAACAACAAAGAACTCGAATTATTCTTCAGCCTCCCAAAAGAAGCACAGGGCCGCATGGTGATGTTGATGGCAAGCAGACATATGTAAGACGTGTGCGTTGATAAATATCAGACAATGATGTTCGTATTTCATGTATGATGCTTATTATTTGTTTTGCATGATGGAAGAATTATAGCTAGGATCAGTAATCTATTTTGTAATTATGTAATTGTGGGTGTTGGGGTCCATATACGTGCAGGACTAATGTGATGCCATGGAATCATTTTGTATGTATCATAACTTTTGCCAGCATGGAATCTTGTTAACTTAAAATGCTATTATTGCTTTTCGTAACCATAGTTGGTGCTGGTTTCAAAAGGGATGCATGTGACTTTGCTACAGGAGATGATTCACATGACTTGGGTACAAGAATGCAGAGACCCATACATAATGCTGCAAGCTGAAGTGTGACATCCTCCAGATTAAGAAAGAAGACAAAAATGTTGATGGACATATTTTCATTCGCATTGGGCTTCTTCGAATATCACCTGTAAATAACCATTTATTTAATTATGTGTTGCCTTTTAAGATTGTTTTAATATGGTGGTTTACGTAACCCAAAAATACTTGTTGGGTTGTTATTAAAGAAAACCACCCGGACATCCGTGAGGATTTATTGTTTCAAATACAATGAATATACTGATATTTTATTCATAATTTATAAAGAGACGTTATATATATATATCATAGCATAGTTTGTAATACTAACGCAATTACAATCCCCAAATGGAAGCCACACTTACACAAAGACGATAGACGACTAGGTCATATAGGCTTAATATTACAAATAACATACCCAAATTAATACTAACGCACATTCATCACTCATTTAATATAATATGAAACCATGCAACCACATAAGCTAAATACCCCAACAGACGTACTCTCGCATGCCTTCAGCGCTTCTTAAATGAAGACCACGATGCAACCGAGCTATGTTTCCCACTATGATAAGTACCTTGGTTAGATGAGCCGTCAAACTTAGATGGCTCCGTATCGGATGCATTGTTGATCCATGCCAATTCGGACCAGAAGAAGTTCTAACTATTAATTGAGCTATAGTCGGAAGAGTGTAGAGAGCTCTGTTGGGAGTGATTTGGATTAGATATCTCAATTATAGATGACCCATCACCAGAGTTCGTATCCATAACGCTTGAAATTTGAATGACCTCTTTGGGAATGTCTGTAGTAGCTGAACGTGGAGTATGTCCAAACAAAATCTGCAAGGCGTCAAATGCAGTCTCTCCTTCTCGCTTATACACCCTTGCTAGTTGTTTTTCCTGTAAATAATTTTGTTAACTTTCAAGTTATATATCGTAAAATGCCTCGGATGCATTAATAAAGGGTACTTAATATGAGGTGTCGACGACAAAAACTTTTTGCATTCTTTTAGAGTCATTGAAAAAAAAATTATCTCCGCACAAATACTCTTCCAACGTGACTCTGAGCAACACACATGGTGAGTGGTAGGATTATGGACGATTGTACCGCGTGCTCAATTTATCTAGCCAATCAACAATATAGTCATAGGAGAAATTTGTACCAAAGGTTTGATTCACCACACCCATTGCTGTCAGTACGGTCTGGTAATTTGGCTGCCCAACAGTCCATGTACCATCCTCAACTTGTTTAAGGAGACAGTCAATGAACAGTGTTTCCACATCCCTGCTCCATTCAGGGGTGAAAAATACCTTTTCTTGTGTTGTTTTACGTGATATTTTTCGAGAGAAGCTTATGGGAGGCGAAGATTTAAAAATGCAGGCCTAAGTGTTTGGTGTAGGGGGTGAAATTTTGGTTTGTTAGGGATGATGGTAATGATGCTGCTGTTGTTATTTATAGCTGAAGGTTGTGCCCCTATTTGTCCCGTGATGAGTTGCCCCTAATGTTATTTGATTGAAAGTGATGAGTAGTCTTCTTTCCTCAATCTGACAAAGTGCATACATATGCTCAATAATGTAGAAGACCCCACAAAACTGATTGTATATCATGGTAAATTGTCTAAACACAGATGGACATACCTTCACAATTGAGTACATCACAGTAGCATTACATGATGCAATAATTAATTACAAACTTTCTTAATTACTAATTATGTATGTACTCTTCACTACAAAGCACTTCATTTACATACAAAACCCATCATGTGTCCTACGCAAACAAGTGCTAAGCCAAGCATGATTCCAGCAACCAGCAGTCCAGTTCTACGACGCAGAGTATGCACATTTTCATCCAACTGCAATGCAACCTGTTGTAAACGAACAATCTGCGACTCTAAATCCATGGCCTGAGTCTTCAGCTCGTCAATTGTTTTGGTAAGAATAATCTCACGACACTGAAGGACTTCTATTTC
The DNA here is from genome assembly GCA_028749325.2 of Caryopteris x clandonensis. Taxonomy (NCBI): domain Eukaryota; kingdom Viridiplantae; phylum Streptophyta; class Magnoliopsida; order Lamiales; family Lamiaceae; genus Caryopteris; species Caryopteris x clandonensis. Next base: position 1,499,131 of record JAPYKT020000001.1, read on the forward strand.
AACCACCTGCTTCTGTATTGTCTCTTGCAACTCTTTGTTTTGATTACGACCACGCCGATGATGGTTAACCACATGTAGATGACGAAAAGTGTAGCTGCTTCGGTTAGTGGATGAGATGGAATCGGAACAGCCATGTTGCACTGATATACCACAAACTGATCCGCCATCTAAAACATAACTACTGGTACTCAATGAATGAAGATGTAGTGAAATGAAAGTTAGCAACACAACTATAAAAACGTTCAACACAAAAGAAATAACCTATAAGATGCAACTAGTTATATAATTGTGACCAATAATTGCATTGCATATGTACATACGTTTTACATCCTCCATTACAAATATTAGACCTAATTTTCTACAGCTTTGTGCACGTTAATGTGGGACTGCTAAATGCATAATGATAAGACGAAACAGGTAGGCCGAAAAAACGCACATCACCAATGATTGTATAACAATGGTTATACAACAACACCAAACATACTTTCAACATGTATTTCATATACAATTCCATTGCACGTTCAACTTATGTACACAACGTAAATGAAAATGATAGACAACAACTTTGCACAGACTTACCATATAGGATTCGGTATAATTAAACACTTTCATAGACTCAACACATCTATGTCCACCACATTTTAACATGATAACTATTGACGAAATGCCCATTCCGTATTTACAAAACTCTATCTTATATAATGGGATCTTCAGCCATTACCCGGTAGGAAAGTAGTACATATATTCCTTACCAAACTATTATTCGGACCCCACCCACTTGCAGACTGTTTATCGGGTTCACACAAATGAAATTAGCATCCTCTCTTATGTCTGATCAGAAACAGGGATTCATTTTCTAAGCATCCTAATCTACATCGACAAAAACATCATATTTCTCACAAGTATTTCAACATTCGGTGGTGTAAACGAAAGAAGAGATCGCAAATTATACAAACCTTCGTGTTCTTCCATGTATGATGCTTTTTTCTCCATGAAATTTGTCTTAAAAATGTCTACCCACTGCAGATAGATTCATTCAATTAATTTACCAACAATAAACAAAAGTTAGGGTTACGCATTTGAAGGAAAAAAAAATAACAAAATTGATTTTGTATATATAATCGGGGAAACAGAGCTACATTAACTTCATCCTACCTGACGGTGAAGACGTAAGGTTCCACCCTTCGTCCGAACAATGGCCTTTACCCTGTCAATCGAACGCCGAAGCCCATCCAGTTGGGTCGCCCAAATTCGCCGATGAGAGGGGATTGCTGCGGGGGTCTTTTAATATTGCCTTGGTTTTTTCTGTATAATAAGGGCAATGTGGTAATTTTCAATATGGGGTTAAGCCTAATACCATGAAGTAAACAAGTTTTCGGATTATTTATCCTACCAATCCCATGATGTAAACATGGGACATGATTAACTATCCCCCAAAATATCCCCTTTTTATCACAACCCTATCCTTGTACACCCTGCAATATATTCATAAAAGTAAACACTCCCTTAAAGTGATTGATATGCATCAATAAAAGACGTCCAATCGGCATCACAAAATGGCTACAACTCAAGAGACATAGTGGATGGATAAAAAAGACCATATCCTCCAGTACCCTTCAAATATAAGAGAAAACATTAAACATTTTGTGAGTACTATTAAGATCATTAACGAACTAACTTGTTATTGGACAATGGATTTAATCTAAAGTTAGGTAAATTTTAAATACAATGATTTTTCCATAAGTCATTGATAAGCAATTGATTCAACTAGTGGTGTGTTCGATACCACGAAGATCATAGGGTTTTATTTTATTGAGTAAATAGAGAGAAAAATTATAATATTATGCTCTCAGCTTGAATATCAATAATTCAAATAAAAAATACAAATAATTCTTATTTATAAGCTTTTTGTGTTAGTCTATTACCATTCTTTGCCCAGTGAAGTATTGTTGGATGACAGTTGTATTAACTAACCACATCAACCAAGTGTGAGCTAAAAAGTATTTGTGATAAGTTGTATCTTGTGATGAAAATAAGATACTCAATAACTAATAATATATTTGAAATTGTAATTTGAAATTGAAAATTTATAATGAATTTAAATATGGGTTTATAAATATGAATTTTCTTTTTTAATAACAAAGGACTAATCACTTCACCTTATTTTACTACAACGCTACAAATATGACATACATACAATTATCTTGTACTTTTTTAAAATCCACATATCATTAAATATATTGAAAACATTGTTTTAATCCAAAAATTTATGTGCATCAAATGCACCGTTCATTCAGATTTATAATATTACTTGTTAAACTAAAAAAATATTGTTCGCTTGAAAAATACTACTATTGATTTATTGCCATAAAAAAATGGTAATATTTTTCCAGTAAATTAGTAACACAATTTAGTTAAACAAAATTGTAAATCAAGTGCATGGCACATCTAATGTATAAGAGACTCAAGCTTGCTTTAATACTCAATTCTAATTTTTTGTCTCTAAACTATTTTCAAGTGATTTTAATATATTAAAAATATTAATACAAAATAATTTAATTTTTTTCTCAAATTAATGCGATTTCATCCACATTGCGTTGGAATCCAAGTACAAACAATTTTGATAATACACAAGAAACTTGTGTGAAATGGTTGCATGGATCTAGGATCCGTGCAATTGGGTCGCAAAGCTTTTTTTTTTACGCTATTTTTTTATTATTATTATTATTATTATTATTATTATTATTATATATATATATATATTAAATGGTTGGAAATTTAATTAAATGATCATGCAGTTCGATTGGTATGGTCTTCTGTGTTGAAGATGAGGGGCACATAGGCTTATAAAAATATTAAAATACCACTCAATTATTTTTTTAATTATTTATAATTACTATACAATATAGATAAATTGAAATTGTTATATTTTGTTGATAGGTATAAAAATCCATTTCTATAAATTATTATCTCTTAAAATTCTAAACTTCACACATGGTGATAAAAGTTTTTAACTAAACAAATAATATTATTATATTTAAATAATATTACTTTATCTTTTAACAATATTACTCATTTTCTTAAAATATATTAATTTGCAAGTAATATTATTTTGTTTAATAAATTAAAAGATTATATTATATTGTAATATACAAATTGGGTAATTTCAATATAAAAGATTATTGCATCCTAATAGATTAATTTGTAGAATTAATTTGTGTAATTTTTAAATTAATTTTGATATGTCTCCATATCTATTAGAATATTTATTATATTAATAGATAAATTATTTTAACATATGAATTAATTTTTTCTTTGTTTGAAAAATCACATATTTATATATGTGTTAATAAATTGAACAAAAAAATTGTTCAATGTTACTAAATTTTTAAAAGAAACAAACACATGACTCTTTCTTAAATTATAGTAAATATTTTATAGTGGGGGAATGATTTGTATTTGTTAATCTGAAGATGTCGAGGATTCTTGCTTTTGTCGAATATTAACAGTATTACTTTCTTATTGAAAATATTTTACTTTCTTATTCAAAAAATATTATTATTTATTTTTTAAAAGAAACAAATACATGACTGCTTGTTAAATGTTATGATATATTTTATAGGTGAGAATGATGTGTATTTGTTAATCTGAAAATATATAAGATTTTCGCTGTTGTCGAGTATTAACAGTATTACTTTCTTATTGAAAACGTATTACCTTTTGAATAGCCTTTTTATCAAAAGGCATTACTACTTTTTTTTTTTTTAAAAGAAACAAATATAAGTCTTGCTTGTTAAATTCTAAGATATATTTTATAGTAGGGGGAATGATGTACATTTGTTAATCTGAAGATGTGCAGGATTATTACTTTTGTCGAATATTGAAAATATTATTTTCTTATTGAAAATATATTATTTTCTTATGCAGAATGTCTTATGTTCTTATTCAAAAGGTATTACTACTTAATTTTTAAAAGAAAAAAATACATGACTATTTGTTAAATTCTAGAATAAGGGGAATGATGTGTATATGTTAATCTGAAGATGTGTAGGATTCTAGTTTTTATCGAATATCAAAAGTTTTACCTTCTTATTGAAAATGTATTACTTTCTTATTTAAAAGGTATTCTTTTTTGATTCAAAATGTATTACTACTTATTTTTTTAAAAGAAACAAATACATCATTTTTGTTAAATTCTATGATGTTTTTTTTATAGTGGGGGATGTTGTGTATTATTAATCTGAAAATATCTAGGATTCTCGATTTTGTCGAATATTAACAATATATATTTTTTTATTGAAAATATATTATTATCTTATTCAAAAGGTATTACCACTTATTTGTTAAATTAAACAAAGTAATAATACATCAGATTTATCTTCTATTTACAGTCAATAAATAAATACCACGAGTAATAATTTTAGTTAACCTAATAATACTTTTTAGCTAAACAAATATTATCTTTTAGTTAAACAAGTAACATTGGATTTTTTTAGTTTAATTTGAATTGAATCTATACTAATATAATAACAAAGTAGTCTAAAAACAAATTTTATCATCTATTTACAGTAAATAAATAAATATTACCTAATAATTTCTTAGAAAACTTACTAAAATTTTAATCTTTAATACAATTAATTATTTAATATTTTAATATTAGTTTCAAATTAATATATTCACTACAAGAAAAATGTTAATAGACAACGCTATAAAGACAACGATTTTTAGTAATTTGTGGTGTCATTTAATGTTTTACTTTTTCATAAAAGTGTTGTCTTTTTGCTTAAGTATACACACAACGACAATGGTTTATCCTTTAAAGACAACACTTTTATTTGATTGTTATTTTTATGCATTTTTTCGCATAACGACAACGCTTTTGTTACAACAGTTATATTTCATGTGTTGTCTATCAGCGTGAGAAGCGTTAAAAGACAACACTTTTGAACAACACTTTTTGGTAGTATTGTCTTTCACTTTTTTATGTAATTAAAAGACAATGATTTTTGCAACACTTTTGTAAACCATTGTCGTTCTTTAATAATTTTTTATTTTATTAATTTATATAATTTATTAAATATTATACATTTACTAATATTTTAATTTTAGTTCATTTTAGTATTTTATGAACTTCAATTAAAACAAACTTACTTGATTAAGGAATTTCCAAACTATAATAAATTTGTAAAAATATATATCTCAAAAAAAAAAAAAAAAATCAAAGCAAGCTCCTCCAAAGTCGTCGTTGCAACTCCAGAGTTGTTGATGCATCTCTCTCGACTGGATTTCCTCTCCTCTTCTCTGTCAATAAGCAAAAGCCAGGAATCTCGTGCAAGCGGAACGTAGGCGTGCTTCTCTTCAGGTGAAATCTCCCAAAATTTATTGCCAATACGATGCTTGTTAGTTTCTCTTCGATTATATTGTGTATATATGTGTGTGCGTGTGTGTGTGTGTGTATATATATAATGCACACACATCACACAAAAACTACCGGAGGGAGGATTTCTTCAAATTGTTCCATGAATACATCTTCCGCTGTCATATCTTTTCTCAAATTTTTTTTCTTGAGTTTTTTTCTCTGTTCTATGTGAAGCGGAAGCAAAGAGAAAGAAACCAGAGGGTTTTATAGTGACTGCTGAGGTTCTTGGGAATGCTGATGGAATTATCCAATCGGATTTTCATTTTTGGTAATTAATATAGCCATTGCCCATTAGGAATAAATTTTCTCACATAATTTTCATTTTATTTTAATTGAACTAAATTTATTTTGTATTTGGTATGGGTTTAGATATTTTCAATTATTAAAATTGAGAAACAAGCTGTACTGAATGGTTATCCCATCTATAATTAAAACTATGGTTTGTGTGCTACGACTAACCTAAATTGTTGGGAAAAAATGTTTTAGTGTTGTTTTGTCATATTCAGGATGCTAAAATATATGGATTGCGTTTGCTATATGAATACCTCAACGTTGTAGAATCTGGAGTCTGGCTTTGTATTTTCGTAATTTGATTCCTTACAAACTTCGTTATTAGCTTTTGGAAGGAGACTTTTTCAATGAAATGAACATTTATCATTGCTGAATTTGGCAGGGAATCCGCAACAGCAAATTGATGAAAAACAAATTCAGAAGTTTCGCACGATGAACATGACATTTTCCAGGAAGCATCAGATCAATTCGGAGATAATTTGAAAGTGAAGATGAGATAATTGTTGGATTTGGCTTTCACTAGGACTAGCATTGCCAACCTCACCTCGCCTTGTACAATAGAGATGACATGAAGTGAGCTGGTATTATCTTCTCAAACTAAATCATTGAGTATATTCTGTAAGTATATTTAGGCTGTCATTGTTTATGTCTGAACAAAACACTTGGCTTTGATCTATCCAATTTTGTGAGGTTTCTCTATAGATAATGCTAACTACCTAATCAGTGTATGTTTTTTTTTTTTTTGGTTAATGAGTGAGATAAGATTGGGGAGGGGGGAGCTTCAATCGTTATTTTAAAATGGGGGGAGTAATTCTCTATTTCTCTTCATTCATGTTATGCATATTATTCTCTATGATTAGAACTGCTGAGTATTTATTGTTCATGTGTGGCATATAAATAGGTCTAGAAAGGCCTTCTCGTTTCTTGTATATTTAGGATGATGGGGTTGGTATGGATTTCCCACTTACGTGACCTATTTAAACTTGTCTTTCATTATTTAATTTACTATTTTTCTTAATCAATATACAATAAAATCTTATGAATTAATAGAAGAAGAAGAAGTAGATGTGATATTTTAAAACATACATAGGAGGAGCAAGAGGAAGAAGATAAGTTTTCCATGTTCCCTCCCAATTCCACACTAGGATTCAAGACAATCCAATAATCATGTCTCTTTTTTGCATTTATAAAGAAAAAAACGTATGTATATTTTAGCCCTTTTTTGCATTTATAAAGAAAAAAACGTATGTATATTTTAGCCATTGGGCTCATCCTGGATGTAGTTTGGTTTATAAACTGGGCTTTGCGATATTCAAATAATATTTCACATGGGCCCATGACTTGTTCAAATCATATTTATAAGTTTTGTTTAAATTCTTAACACTCATCATACACAATTTATTTAGCTTAATATATCTAGAAATATATACTTATACACATAATTATGGTTGCTTAGTTTGGACTGGACCTCTTTTCCTGTTCTGCAGCTCATATAATAACAGATAGACCAACTTTTTAAAAATATATCCCATAACTTTATATTTGTGTCAATTATGTCCTATAATTTATTTATTTTTATTTTTTGGGCAAGGCCACTTATCATGATGGCATAAAAGAATTTAAAAGCTTGCGACATTTTAGAAGAAGGTCTTGGAATACGCATTATCTTGTAAGGCTACAATCTCTCTCTTATGCATGTCCTAATTCTTTTTTGAGTCCCTATTTTTTACTTCTCTCTTTGAATGTAGTAAAATATACTAAATTTTGCAAATTCTTGAATTTGCTTATAGTCCCATTAGTTGAGAGAATTGTTTACAATACATGTTCAACATTGTTTTTAGTTATTGCAGTTATAACTTCCTAGCAAATTTTGCAATTGACAAACAATGGATGTTAATGGATAGACTATCAGATGAATACAAAGCTGGAGTAGAGTCTATCATGCATTTTGCAATGCAAAATTCAGATGATATCAATTCAATGTCCTGTTTATGTTTAGATTGTGGCAATCTTAGAAAATGGAAAGCTGTTATTGTTAGGTTGCATTTGTTATCAAAAGGATTTGATAGAACATATCATACGTGGATATGGCATGGAGAAATATCAAAGTTTGGTAGCTCAGTGAATGCAAGTGATCAGGTCGGGAAAAGTGAGCATAATTATTTTGCAGAAGAACCTATAGATATGGTACATGCTACATATGAGTACACTGATCAAAATCCAAATGAATTTAGTAAAATGCTTGAGAATGCAGAGAAACGTCTATATCCTGGATGTATTGATTTCACTAAGTTATCTGCTGTTGTGAAGTTCTATAACTTGAAGGCAAAATATGGTTGGAGTGATAAAAGTTTTAATGAACTACTTGATTTGGTTAGACAAATGCTTCCTCCTCGTAATGAATTGTCTTCTTCCTTGTATGATGCAAAAAAAAACCTTAGTTTTGTAGCGTGTTCAAGAACATATATATGAGTACTTAAAGATATCACTTTACATGGATCATTTGTTGTTATTTAGTAGTTTACTTATAATAAATATATGATTTATTTTGTACATTTGACAGGTTGTGATGTGGTGGCAGTTATATAGAGTAGTAAATCATAATTTACAGTGATATTTATCTTTAATTAGTTTGTGACTTTTAGAAATGACTATTATAATCGTTTATTGGATACTTTCTTTTTTATTTTTTAGAATTATGTTGATATTTTTTGTGAACTAAGTACATTTTGTAGCAATGTTTATTAGTTTATAAATTTGGATATATTTGTTTTGTTTTAAAAGTTTGGTTATATAATAATTATAATAAAAAAGCTCCAAAATGAAGAAAAAAATTGTAAAAAAAAAAAACAACAACAACAATTTTGAAAGACAACAGTAAAAAAACTGTTGTAACATTTTTGCATAAATCTGTGAAAGACAACAGTTATAATCTTTTGTTTAAAAAGACAACGTCAAAAGCAACGGTTTATAACCGTTGTCTTTTATATGAAAAGACAACAGAAAAAATTCGTTGTCTTTTAGTGCCACCTTTAACAACAGTGGATTCAACAACAGTCATAAGTTTAAAAAGACAACGGAAAAAATCCGTTGTCTATTAGCATTTTTCTTGTAGTAATTTTAAGAAAATAAGTAATAATGTTAAAAGATGAAGTAATATTATTTAAATGTAATAATATTATTTGTTTAATTGACAAAATTATATCATTACGTGTGCAGTTTAGAATTTAAGGAATAATAATTTATAGGAATGAATTTTTATACCTGTCAAGAAATGATAAATCAACTTTTTTATGTAAATTTGTTTATTATTAATTATATTGAATTAAGAAAAATATAAAATTTATTTATGTTAGTAATTACAATTGTAATTTATGTAGATTGTATAGTCATTATAAATGATTCAAGAAATTAAATAGTTGAGTGGTAATTGTAATAACAAAGTAGTCTAAAAGTATTTTTTGGTTAACTAAAAAACAATACTCATAATATTTATTTATTAACTTTAAATAAATAATAAATTTTTCTTTAGACTACTTTGTTATTATATTAGTATATATTCAATTCAAATTAAACAAAAAAATTGTTCAATATTATTTTATTCAGCTTAAAATATTATTGGATTAACTAAAAAGTATAACTCATGCCTAGTGGTAACAACCATAAATGTGATACCTATTTATCTGAAATATGATAACATTGTTTGTTTAATTAAAAAAATTATTTAATAACGAGTGATGTTTAAAAATTTAAAATTAAAAAATTATCAAATTGAAGCCTCAACATCAAAACGAAACAAGCAATTAGAAACATATTATTATTCTCAAAATTTATTCTTTAATTTTAACGTAATTAAATTTAAAATAATGATAAAGTTCAAACAAGAAGCAAATGACGGATAAAATGATGAAATTAATTTAATCTTGAATATCAACCTTTCACCACTTACACAACATTAGACAATTTAAATCTTCTTCTTTAAGTTTTTCAATGACGATAAGAATTATTAAATATATAAAATTTGTTAAATTTAATTGTTTCTAACATGTCCTATTATATAAAATAATTGTTTAAAAACTAGCAATATTTTATCGGCTTATTTGATAAAGGATAAGACATGAATTAATATCCAACTTATTTTATTTCTAATACATTTTTAAATCTGTCTAAAGTATTAATATAAAATAATATATAGTTTGTTGGTAAGAGTCCTCTCTTTTTTTCTAAGAAGGTCAAAGTTCGAATATTACCTCTCTTAAATTTATTTTAATTTTGCCCAGTCCCCTCCCAGCGGCCCAGCCCAGTAGCGCGCTGCACCTCCCAGCGGCCCAGCCCAGCAGGCAGAGGGCCTTAAAGGCGTCGAAAGTTGGCAAAAAATTGTCTACGACCTTTTTATGGAATATATGTTTTTAGATTGGGTCCAAACTTGTTATAATTTTATATTTCAGATTTTCATTTTTTTCTACGATTTTCTTAACCTTTTAAAACAAATTTAAATTTTTAGATTTCTTTTTCCAGTTTTTGGTGTTTTTATGATTTCTTATTCCTTACTTTTTATTTTTATTTTTTTATATAAGTTTTCCAATTTTTTATTAATTTAATCACATGAAAAACATGTGACAAGCACATAAAAGTTGGTGCAACTGTTGTTTTGAATTATTTTTTTTCATTATTCAATTTTTAATCTGAATAATAAAACATAAAATAAAATAAAAAATTAGAACTATTGAAGTGATGAGCAGCGACAATATTCTGGCTGCTTAGGAGTTGGGAATTGATGAGATAAAAATAAGTGTTGAGACTTGAATTGATCTCTAATTTGCATCACTTATGTACGAAAAATTAGTATTTTTGCTTGGGATTAGCTTTTCAATCATCTTTTTAACACACCTTTAGCTGCTTCAATTTGCTATTCTCTCCATAATTATTTTGATCATTTCAAAAGAAAGAAAACATAACAATCTAGAGCGGGAGGCCATCATTGAAAATGGTTGCGAAAGCATCCATCTTGATCTTGGGCAAGCACAAGCCAATCTCCAGATTCTTTTCCGACTCCCTCGACCTGCAAAGAGCCACGAATCTACTTGAATCAATGGCGATTGATTCAAACTTCCTAGGCTTTCCCCATCCAAAATCAGCATCATAAACATCAAACCGCGGTGATCCTGCCGTTGCCAGCACCCGACTCCAGTCCAACGCCGCAAACTGATCCGCCCAATCCTCTGCACTTTTCACTATTTCTTCCTTACTGCAACAGAACCTCTCATAAATGGCCTCCCCAATCAGCTTCTCTGCGACTAGAAATCCTTCATTCCCAGCCAGCAAAGAGCGTGGCGATTTGACAAAGAAGAAGCCCAGGCAATTGCCGAAGTAGTTGGCAGGCAGAGGCGGATCCAGACGGGCCCTATAATCTGCTGGAAAAAAGAAGTGATCAATCCCATCATCCTCTCCTATGGCTGCACCTGATTTAGCCAAGCAGGCCCACACATATCCACAGGTTACAGTGAATGTTGAAACATGATGATTCGTCGATCCTGCTAGTTTCTTTAGTTTTTGGATGACGGATTCTTCCATCACTTATGTTGCTCGAACTTTATCTTTAAGAGGAATTCTATAGAGTGAAATACTGGATCCAGCTCCTTTCAAGTAGTTCCAATTCTTTTCCAGTAATTTCCCATTTGGGTGTTTAATCGAACTCCTGTCGAACACTGGATGTAGAGACTTGTCAGCTAAGAACTCATCATCTCCACCTGATCTGCAAATTTTAGACCATGACTTGATGAAGTTTACGGTAGTTCTCGCGTCTCCGACGACGTGTTGGTTGGTGAGCCCGACGCTTAAGCCGAGGTTCGGGAACAGCGTCACTTGAACGGCGAGGAGTGGGATTAATCTGAATCCAGCAACATGGGCTACTGGGGGTAATTCAGGAAGAAGAGGATAGAATTTATCAGCAATTCGGGGACTATTTCCGATGAAATAACTGAAATCGTAGTCGGATTCTGCAAATACTACGGGAACAGAGTCCCCAATATTGAACTGTATTTCAGGCAGTCCAGGGCCTAAGGGATGCAGAAGATGGCCAGCAAAAGGGGGAAAGAGTTTGAGAGCAAGGGTTAGTGAGCGTTTGACGTTGGGAATGATTTTCTCGACGAACTCAGGTTTGGAACAGGGGAATTCATAGAAAAGGAGGCGGCGGATCGGGTAGGAGTCCGGCCAGAACATGTCGAGAAAGGTTAAGGGCAACCGCAGCTCCACCACCGCGTCTGGCGGGGCGATCCGGCATTGCTCCAGAGGGTTCATCTTGGCTGGTCAACTCTTGTTTGTTTGAGAACAAGTTGTTAATACAACCAAAAGCTGGCATACCGCATATACGACGAAAATATAATTTTCTTAAAATAATATTCCGAAGAACACAGAATGGTCGAAAGTAAACATGAAAAGCGTAAACATGAAAAACGAAACATTCGTTGCACCTACTCATACATTTTAACCACATTCATTGTCACCCAAAAAAAAAAAAAAATCAAATCAATCTCATTCTTCTCGATCCACATTACTTAAAAAAAAAATTCAAATAAATCATAAACAATACTATTCACAATCCACATTTTTTCTCAATATACCCCATTACTTAAAACGCCATAAAAATAAATAAAAAATACCTTATAATTTCTCAATCCTCACACTACTTCAATCTTATCATTTTATTAAACGAAAATACAACAATTAAAAAAAACCCAAAAAACTAAAAATAAAGAAAAAATAAAAACAGTCCCCCACCCCACGCACAACTATTTGTTCTTCCCTTACTCCCTTAATGTCATCCTTTCTACTACCTGCAACCCATCTTCCCTTCCTTTTTTCTTCTTCAATACCAAAAATTTAAATTTTGATTTCACAAATGGAAATTGAGAAATCGACAACGTTGAGAATTATGGTTCACAAATTGAGGATTTGAGATTTAGGGTTCCTTTGTAATAAGATTTAATATTTTATCCTTTTTTCCTTTATTTTCTGGATTTTCCTTCTTTCTTTAACTTTCTGTTTTTATGGATTATTCAAGTTTTCATTTTTCCGTAATTTTCTTAGATTTTATGTTTTTCAATTTTATATTTCAAAATTTTCTACGGTTTATTTTAATTATTTACCTTTAAGTAAGTGAAGTGCATTGAGAAAAAATGTGGGATGCAAATAGTCACCGTAAAAAATATGAAATTGGATGTTTTTTAATTTCATAGGAATTATAACTATTAAAAAAATCATATTTCAAATCTTAGAAATAGTTTATTAGGTTTAAATCATTTCACACTTTGAACTAACAATTAAATTTAAGTAATCCATTTGTTCCTGGTTTTTTACTTAAATAATGATAAAAAAAATATATATATAAATATATTTTGTAAAATAGGTTAGTTTTGAAAAGTGTTTTGAAAATAGGGCAAAACGTCCAGCCCGGTGACGTTTTTTGGTAAAAACGTCATCGGGCCTGACGTTCTTAATTTCAAATGTTATATATATGCATTATGTCTTCTTATATCACATGCATGCATCCATCCATACACACACACACACACACAGAGAGTGTACCGCATATATATATATGTACAAGTATATATGTATATATGCAAGTACATATATATATATGTGTGTGTGTGTGTAATTATATTATATATAAAGATATATATATATATATATATATATATATATATATTTGTAATTTGTATTAAATTTATTTATATTATTAGAAATCATTTTTTATATTTACTGCAAATAAATTAAATATAATATTAAATATTTTTTTATTTTTTTAATTATATAAATATATACTTATTTCAATACTATATAAAATAATAATATATTGGTAAATTAATAAAAATTATAAATATAAAAAATTATAATATAAAAAACATATTCAGAAATTATGTAATTTAAATAATATTTTCATAATTATTATTTATAATTTGAATTTTAGAAAAAAATATTAATACATAAATATATACATACATATATACATTTAAAAAAAAGAAAAAAATTAAATATCGTCAGGCCCCCTGACGTTTTAAAGAAACGTCAGTGGGCCTGAGGTTTCTTTTAAATTTTTTATTTTAAAATTTTAATTAATATGTATATAATATATATTATAAATATATATATATATATTATTTCTTATATATTCTGAATAAATTAAATATAATTATCGTTTATATTTTTTTGTTATATAAATATATATATATATATATAGAAATTTATGTGTATATATTTTATAGAAATATATATTATATTATATAATATTAAAAAGTAAAATATTATATTATTATTTAAGATAATAAAAAAATTATCTAATTTAAAGAATATTTTTTAATAATTATTATTTATAATTTTAATGTCAGAAAAAAATAATATATATATATATATATATATTAATACATAAATATATACATATATACATTTAAAAAATAGAAAAAAATTAAATATCGTCAGGCCCTCTGACGTTTTAGAGAAAATTATTTTTTTAATATGTATATAATATATATTATAAGTGTGTATATATATATATTATTTCTTATATATTCTGAATAAATTAAATATAATTATTGTTTATATTTTTTTGTTATATAAATATATATATATATATATAGAAATTTATGTATATGTATTTTATAGAAATATATATTATACTATATAATTTTAAAAAGTAAAATTTTATATTATTATTTAAGATGATAAAAAAATTATGTAATTTAAATAATAATTTTTAATAATTATTATTTATAATTTGAATTTCGGAAAAAATATTATATATATATATATATATATATATATTAATACATAAATATATACATATATACATTTAAAAAAAGAAAAAAAAATTAAATATCGTTAAGCCCACTAATGTTTTAAAGAAACGTCAGTGGGCCTGACGTTTCTTTTAAATTTTTATATTTTTTAATATGAATATAATATCTATTATAAATATATATATACATATATTATTTATTATATATTCTGAATAAATAAAATATAATTATTGTTTATTTTTTATTTATTATATAAATATATGTATATATATTTTATAGAAATATATATTATATTATATAATTGTAAAAAGTAAAATTTTATATTATTTTTTAAGATAATAAAAAATTATGTAATTTAAAGAATATTTTTTAATAATTATTATTTATAATTTGAATTTAAGAAAAAAAGAATATATATATCAAAACATAAATATATACATATATACATTTAAAAAAAATTAAATATTGTCAGGTCCGCTGACATTTTAAAGAAACGTTAGTGGGCCAGACGTTTCTTTTAAATTTTTTATTTTTATTTTATTTTTTAATGTGTATATAATATATATTATATATATATATATATATTATTTCTTATATATTCTGAATAAATTAAATATAATTATCGTTTATTTTTTATTTGTTATATAAAAATATACATAAATTTATGTATATATATTTTATAGAAATATATATTATATTATATAATTATAAGAAGTAAAATTTTATATTATTATTTAAGATAAAAAAATAATGTAATTTAAAGATTATTTTTTAATAATTATTATTTATAATTTAAATTTCAGAAAAAATAATAATACATAAATATATAATTATAAATATAAAACAAGAAAATTAATATATCGTTAGGCCCACTGACGTTTTAAAGAAACATTAGTGGGCCTGATGTTTCTTTTGAAATTTATATTTTTTTATTTTGTTTAATTTGTATATAATATATATTATTATATATGCATATATATTATTTCTTATATTATTTCTTACATATATTAATTTCTTATATAATTTTATTTCAGAAATATATATATATTTTCTATATAAATATAAATTATATATTTGCAAATAATTAAATTTAATAATTTTATTTAAGATAATTAAATCATAATATAAATAATTATTTATAAAATAAAGAATATTTATTAATAATTATAATAATTTTTGAAGTATAGTTATAATATTTTATATATTATTATATAATATATATATATATATATATATTATTAAATTAAATAATAATACCTGCTACGAATGAATAAATGAATTGTCTTTCAATGTCTATTCAATGTCTTTTTATTTTTCATAGAATGTCAATCACCATTTACTTTTACAGAGATTTGTATATTTTGTTTACAGAGAGTCTCGTGAAATGAGGTCAGTTTTTATAGCGTGCACGTCTTCTCAAATTCCACTGAAATCTGCACTGCATCATGTAGTCAATTCAGTAATAGTTTCTATTGCTAAACTAATATAAATAGGAATGTCTTAGCATAATATATAAATGCGTATAGATAATAAGTAAGGAAAAAAGGGCGTGCTTACACGAGTGATGAAGTATATACCGATGACTCGCCAATTCTGGATGAAAATAAGCCTTACTTTTATATTATATTGTCTGAATCACTTTTTCACGTGCGAACATGGAATACCATATAAGGTCCACTTGCCGCAAGAACATTCTCTCGTGGTAAGTCTAACAACATGTATGTGACCCCCTTTTCCTGATCGTGGTTTGGTGACCACCATAACAGATTGTTCATGGTAATCGATTTGGGTAACTACATGACCCATAGACAATTGTGACCAATACTGATATTTGGAATGAGAAAAGTCAGGATAAGAATGTGCATTACTCTGCATTCTTCTAACAGCTTTTTTCCGTTCTCTAAAATATGCAACACATCGCTTGAACGTGAGCCCCACTATGCTGTTAAAAGGAGATGTCGAGCACCCTTTAAGACACCGTTAAACGATTCTGACACATTGGTGGTTAGAATACATGTCGCCACCCACCATCATGCGCAAATGCCCATGTTCTTTATTGATTTGATTGAGATACAAGTACGCTGTCGGATTCAGACTTTTTATTTCATTCATAACACTGTTATGCTTAATGATTTGGTGTTTAGATCCAGCCCGCCGACACAAATCTTTCAATTGCATATCTTTAAAATGCGAATTAAAGTTTGAACAAACAAGTCTCAAACAAAAATGACTTACTCCATATGGGGCATTAAAGGTTGGTATAGTCTGTATTGCACTTAAAAGACCGGCATTTCTATCCGAAATTATGAACATCTGATCCTTCCCACATATGACGTACTTGCAAATCAATTCCAAAAACCACTTCCAAGATTCAAAATTTTCTTCGTCCACAATAGCAAATGTTAGGGGAAATATCTGTTTGTTTCCATCCACTGCAACGACTATCAACATTTTATGTTTGTATTTCGTGTATAGATGTGTCTCATCAACACTGATAATCGATCGACTGTACTTGAACCCAGTGTAACAAGGCTCGAACGACAAAAAAATATATTTGATAATCTTTTTATGTGGGACGTTGCTGTCATGGTGTTTCCATTTAACAATGGTGCCCGTGTTCCACTTTTGTAGTGCACCTAGAAACTTAGGTAGCTTTCTTACGGAGCTCTCCCATGTCCTAGAAGTGTTCTCAGTTGCCCGTCTAATACCGTGTCATGCCTTTTGATATGAAATCGAGTATCCAGTTGTATTTTAACGTCTGCTTATGCCTCAAAGACGCTGATTGCAGGATTGATCCGAACATTTTCCTTAATCAAGAAAGCTACGAAATTTTTATCCAGATTTCGATGATCAAAAGATATGTCATTCATATAACATCTATGATCTCCACCATATTTTGGTATTTTGTTACTCTAGCATACCAAGGACACTCTTAAAAAGGAGTAATGTGTTCACATTTGACAACCCAAATGAATGGTTTACTTTCTGTAACTTGAAACTGACGTCTTGCATGTCGTATTGAGAAATTCTTAATCGCTGCAATCAAAGCCTTCTTATCCTTGAATACCATGTCCTTCTCAATTATACCTCGGCTAGGATCATAAACTTTTTCCATGAAGATGAAGGATTATGCATTGAGTCAGCAACAACTTCGGGGCCACTCATTGTGTAAAATGGGATGTTTGTGTCTGAATCGATATGGATTGTTGTTTCAACACCGTTGGGGTCTACATTGGTTGCATCAATATCTTCTTCATCTACTATTGCTTCAATGTCATCCACATTTTCATTTTCCATTTCACTTGGGGAAATTGGACCTAAAGAATCTGCACAAAGATCAATGTCTTCTGTATTGTCCGTATTACTGGGACCAATTATATCTTCATGTTGATTCCTAGTATTACTGGGACCAATTATATTTTAGACACTACATGACTTGGAACCACTGAAAACAGTGTTTCTTAAAGAAAGTTTCTCTAAGCCCTGAGTGATTTCAGACACATAATCACAAGGGTTACTTAAATCTTGGACTGACGTGATGGGCACATCTTGTTGGGTCAGCAACGACATATAATATCCACACTTTTGGCTCATAAGCATAACTTCATGTTCGCTAAGATTTTGACATGGTTCTTTCTCAACGAAAATGTCCATAGAGTTAAATCCATCATTAGGATCTAGGAAGAACCTAAGAATATCGTTAGTCTCAATCTGAACTACATACTCTATAACAATGTTGTTACCGTAAACTTCCCCCCATTTTGTGAAATTTTTTAGATGAAACTGGTCTTTAGGCACACCAATAAATTGGTAAATTTGATCTTTCAATACAGATAAGTCTGTATTTCGATCAATTCGTGTGTAACCATTGGGCGCACAACCATACAATACTTTTCCATTTTTCTGTATAATTTCGCCTCCGCTATAAACTCTAATTACAACTCGTCGGTGACTCGCCATTGCTTGAAAGTGATATTTATAATTTGTTTCACTATGAAATATATAAATTTCATAAAGACATGAAGAACAAATAAATTAGAATGAGTAGGTGTGGACCACATAGTACGTATGAAAAACATGATAAATAATGCATTACATTTCACAACAAAGATACAATAACATGGAATATACATCAGTCTGTGAATGATCATTAGCGGGTAAATTTTCTACAACATTATTATCATCCACGACTTCTATATCAACATTTTCGCTCTCTACTGGATCATGCCACATATTGAGGCAGGGGTGACATCTATAAGATCTAGTATGTGTGATCGCATCATATTCACGTGATGAAAGTTAGTCGTACTCTCTTGTTGGATAATTTCATTTTGGTGTCTCTCATTATCCAATTGAGCACGTAACTCATGAATCTCATTTTCAAGGGCGTTTATATGTTCGTTTCTAACCCCAAGCTGCTCTATTATATTATTCTTTTCCGTTGTCATGGTACTTAAAGTACCTCGTAGGAAATTTATTTCATACCCTAAGGTGTCTTCTTGTTGCCGAACGCAACCTTCTAAAACAAAGACACGGTTAGATGACCTCTCCAATTCAACTTGGCGCATCTCTATACGCCGCTGTAATTTCCGTATTTCTTGTTCTTGCATGTTGGATATCACATTTGCTGCAATATTATTTCTTCTTTTAGTTGTTAATTACGTATTCTTAATTGCACCAAACTTGTAGACTTTTTTACGATAGGCCGATAACCTTTGTACGTGAAATTTTTATTGGGTCGTGTGGAAGTTGATGATGGTGATTTTGATGTTGAAGCCATACCTATCAAATATAATTTATAAGGGTCATTACAATTATTAAATTAATTTTTTTTAAGTATCCTATAATAATATATTACTTATACTAAACAAGTTTTAATTAGTCAACATAACAAATCATCAAGCAAAACAAGTTAAACATATAATACATGCAACACTAAAAATATATTCATCATAATAAATAAATAAAATTTAAATAACATCACATTAATAAATACAATAAAATAATTAAATAACACATAAAAAAGTACACCCATATAATTAAAATCTACAAATCTTATCAGATAAATGTATATATGAAACCAAATAAACATTCACAGAAATAAATGATAGTAAAATAAATGATGTATATGTATACTACTTACCTTATTTTAGGTTACGGAGATGTTTGTGCAAGTTGAAGTTTTTCTTATTGAACACAATCTACATAATATAGCATAAAAAAAAAATTGATGATTAGTGTGTTTAAGAAAAAAATTATGTCATATCATGCCAAAAATTTAGAAGATATAAGGTTAATTGGTGATAAATAAAAAAAATTGGTCACAATTATAACAAAAACAAATCAATACATGTGAAAGGAAAAATAAATGAAGTAATGATATATTATAAACATAATTATAATTAAAATAAATAATACATACTTTTTATAAGAAGAGAAGAAGGAAAGATGAAGACATAGCAGTAACAGCAAGAAATTTCAGCAACGAGCAGCAACAAGAATGAGCAGCAACAACAAATTTAACAAATAAAGAAGAACGAGAAGGAGAAAGCATGGAGAAGAAAAAGAAGAATGAAGGAGAAGGAAGGAAGGAAGGTGAATCCGTGAGTGAAGAGAGAGTGATTGAATGAGTGGAGAGAGTGATTGAATTTGCTACACCTACCTCTGCCAATTCACATGAATTGCATGTGAAATGCTGTAAAAGTTGGCTGCATGAATGGCAAATATGATGGATTGGCAGCATGAATGATGTATCATTGCAGTAAATTTTGCAGGCATGTGAAATGGCATAATGATAAATACGAGTGCAATATTTTATCAGGTTTTATTTTATTAATGTAGTGTATTTATTTTTATAGAGTGTGATATTATTTTGTTGTAAAAATATTTAGTATGTGATATATTTTTATTATAAAAATATATAATATGATATTATGGTGTTGTAAAAATATATAAAGTGATAATATGTTTTTATAAATAAATATATATATGATACTGCCATAATTTTAATTAGTTTATTTTTGGAATTATTTTAATTTAATAAATTGTTTGTGTATTATGTAAATAATTTTTTGTTAATATTGATTACTTATAATTAATTTAACAATTAAAATATATCATATATTATTAGATATAAACGTATATATTTTAAAAAAATATTCAAATAATAATCAAAATAAAATTTTAAAATAATACTTAAAATAAAAATGTAATAATATTAAAACATATTCTTATAATTTTAAAGAGAATAAAGAAGAAATAATATATATAATAAATTTAACAAATATATATAT
Source organism: Caryopteris x clandonensis (assembly GCA_028749325.2). Classification (NCBI taxonomy): domain Eukaryota; kingdom Viridiplantae; phylum Streptophyta; class Magnoliopsida; order Lamiales; family Lamiaceae; genus Caryopteris; species Caryopteris x clandonensis. Next base: position 1,519,932 of record JAPYKT020000001.1, read on the forward strand.
ATATATATATATATTACAATATTTATGAATATATGTATATATTTATGTATTAATATATATATATATATA